>VZUI01053887.1:0-162139 GCA_013401135.1 Cettia cetti
GGGGGGAAGGTAGGGTCAAGCTACATAGTTACAGGCTTTGGGGTTCCTTTTGGGGTAAACCATTCCCCAGAGGGATACAACAGTGGACATCATAATGGAAAAAGATATGTTACACATCAGTGCATAAAACGGTGTGGGGTTTAACCCTTCTTCCAGTTCTGAAAAGTATCTTAATATTCCCACATTTTCATAACCAGCCTCAACAGATTGGGGCAAAACAGACAAAAGAGAAATTGGAAGCTAGAACATGAGATAAAACAATGTATCTGATGAGCTGTGATTTCACTTCAAAATCCTGACAATAGTGGACTTCTGATCAGTGAAGCTACTGCAGGAAATCAGCCTGTAACTACCACTGTTGGCACAAAAAGCTAACAGAGCCTGTCTACAGCCAAGATAAAAGAATTCTGCATACATTTATAGTGACTCTTAAATTAGTTACTGAATGCTCAAATCACAGGAAAAGAAATTAAAAGATGCATTTGGTTTTATTGCATGAAGGCCTGAAGATACATAATGTCATGTGGGATAAATGTGATGTCCATCATATAGACAGACACGCAGGCAGATTTCCTTCTATGAAAGAAAATGCTCTGTTTCATAATCCTAAACCAACAGACACATTCCAAGACTTTCTAGTAATGGGCAAAATCCACTATTAATACAACTAGGTTATACAGGAAATAATTTCTGAGTGTTTTTTAGACTAAGGGAGTAAGAAAAAAATCGTAACAGTTCACTCCTTGAGACACAATCAAAAATATTTGTAAAATATTTGTTGCATCTGTTTTACATCATCTGCTCAGTGAAATTAGAGGTTCACAGGTAAAGTTTGTCACAGATGGCAAACTTCATTTCCCTCAGAGGAAATCTCAGGTAATCACACCAAAACACCAAAACAGAGCAGCAAAAGGCCACACCTTGATCATTGCAGGTCTGAGAATGATGGAAATGACAAAAGGGCCTGAACTAAACATTGTGCAATTTGTGCATGAACTCCAAGTGGAAACTTCACAGACATTTGCTTTCTCTTTTACTGAGTGAGCCCCTCCAGGACTCATGGCACATGTAGGGGCCATTTATTAAAGAGAAAAGAAAAGCAACTCTTTCCCCCTGAATTACTGCTTGGACGTAAACACACTGCAAATCTTCAGCATAATTTAATGTTCTTATTACACTTACAGGAAATGGCTAATTATGTGGGCAATGGTTTTTAGTTTTGTTTCATCAAATAATGTTCAGTATTTTTCTCAGATGGGTTAGGTAGGCACATAAACAAACCACAGTAATTTATATCATCCCAATATGAAAGGAAAGAAGACATCAGAGATTATTTAATAAGACAGAACATCCCTGTGAACCCAGCATCACAAATAAAACTACTTTCACACCATTTACATCAGATACAATGCTGATGCCAAAGACCCAAAAAAGAGCCCAAAGCACTCTATTCACAAAGCCATTTTGAAGTAACCATAAATGATATAGAATATTTATTCTATTTTCAGGTGTACTAATCTCAATCAGCTGATTATGGTTTCTTGTTTCAGAACAGCTTGATTTATTCAAGGGGACACTACAAAATGAATAAATATTTCACAAGTTTTAGTTTTCAAGGAAAACTTCTAGAACAAATGCAAGCATAACAAATTTAAACTCGTGAAGACCTTATTTTTCAAAACCAGTTGTGACATCAAAACAGTTGCCACAGCCTTGAAACCCTGCAGGCACCCTTCAGAAATCAAATCCTGATTTGCACCTTTTTCCTCCCCATCCCCTCTCCTTTTTCCCTGACACAGCACAAGCTCTCAATCTAACACACTTAAGGAAGGGGTAGGATTTTTTAAACCAAGGTTTTAATACCAGGTGTACCATGAAAATTCAGATCCAACATTTTACAAAATGGGATAAGGTAACAGAGAAGGGCATAAAGTTCACCATCCTGTCTGCATCTTCTGTGCTGAGAGAGTTTCAGTCATATTTACTGTAATGGGCTACAAACGTCATCAAAAAAATTGCCAAAAGCTCTTTTGGTTTTGAAATTAATTTGCCACACACATTTCTTCCTAGAAACATATTGATCTTCCCAAAGATTTTGTTAGGCTAATGGAAAAATGTGCTGTTAGTGATAGAGATCTCTCATTAAAAAATAACTTTAAAAAATGACGAGATGTAATCTTACTATGATTTTTTAAAGTCAGAAATATAATGAGATTCTCTAAATGTAAAACCAAAAAAAGAGTCAAAATAAGAACATTATCTTAGCAATTTCTTTTTACTTAACTGAAACAAATAATTACATTTGAGAAAAAATTACCTTTAGAATTGTTACTGAAAAAGACATACTCCTATTGAAATTATTTGGTTCCAACAAAACTGCATTTTCTGATTAAAAATTGTCATTTGGAAACATTTCACTCAATCATTCCTAGTTCAAAACCAGCAGGCTCTACTCAAGTATCTTCTAAAGTTTGGTCGCTTGCTGAGCTAAGGGACAATTTTACTGATCAGAGTTTATCCTGGGGATATTCCAAAGAAAATAAATAGGGAATTAATTTATCATGCTGTTTATAATGACAAAGTGTCGGTACTTGTGCCCATATCACCTGTACACTTCTAGTTGTAGCAGCTTAGTTCTAGGTAATAGATATTGAAAATATGCCATTGATCAATCTTGGATATCTTCCATTGGTATATACATTTCATTCTCTGGTTAAAAAAAAAAAAAAAAAACCAAAAAAAAACCAACAACCTTAAAGCATTGCACTTGCTGAAAGAAACTGCCTACTTAAACTATTCTCAAACTTATTCAATATCTTTTATTATTAGGAACTCATTATGGAAACTGTTCCACAAAGTTTAAAACTTCTTTAATGTTTAATTGCATTTTTGATCATTAATTACATCTGCAGACAGACAGAACTTTTTAAATCTTAATTTTCTCATTTAAGTTTGAAATAGGGCTTGCTGCCCAATAAATTTTATTTTAGTGGAAAGACAAGGCCCATGTATTGATGAACCTTTTAAAAGAAACTCACAGCTCAATCAGAATAAAATTCTATTTATCTACTATTTCATAATACGAGAATGAAAAAGTCATCTTTGCAGCTGAAATTTTGAGTTCACTGGAAACCATCTTTAAGATTTATTATTTATATATTTTATAATAGAAGCTATGACACAAAGACTTTTTATTTAGAAATATCTGCTACAGAAGAACAGCCACTGAACTTGCTAGGGAAAGGAGAGAAGTTCTTGTCCTTTATGTCCACTACAGAAAAACAGCAGTAAGGGGCACAATGCAAACATTGGCATAGGAGTCATGGTTGGGCTTGATGGTCTTGGAGGCTTTTTCCAAGCCTAAAATTCCATGATCCATGGAACAATTCCACGGTTTGTGAGTCAGTAGCTCCTGGTGCAAAGCCCTTCCAGGTGCTGTGGGACAGGAGCTCCTTTCCAGCTCTGGGTCTGGGAAGGTTTACGAGGCACATTAATGGTAAAGCACCAGCATCCTACAGCTCCTCTGCTGGAATCAACACCTTTCTCTTCTGCCTTAAATTATCTGTGCTGTGCCTTCACAGACAGGCTGTGACTGAAGAAAAATGATCCTGACATTGCTGGGCCCTGGCAGGTGAGAGCCTGACTGATCTGAGTGAGCCCTCTGCTCACTGACACAGAACTCACCCTGCAATGGACCTTTTAAACCACAACCTGGGCAAGTTTCTGAGATGACACACAGCATTCTGTTCAATTCAGCAACAAACAAAAATGCTTTTATTTTTATTTTCAAGTGACATTTACCATAGACCCTTTTTTAACCAGTATCATTCCTAAGAAACTTTCCTTCTTCATTTTCTTTTCCCTCCTTACCTCTCTCTTTTACAATGTAAGTAATTTGAATTATCATATCACATCCTTGATTAGTTATGTTCTTTTACTTGCAGAACTGTATTATTTCCCCAGTATGGCTTATTTAGGAAGTTCAGTCTTAAAAGCAACAGATCTGAAAATATTAAAAGTCACATGACTTTAATTGTGATAATTTTTAAAATATAATTAACAAATACTATTTATGACAGAAAATATTCTGTTAAACTTAGATAATTATCTGAAAGGTTCAGATGTAAGTTTAGCTGGAAGTAGATGGAGAAAAAGGGAGACCAACTTGCCCATAATATTTCTAGAGAAGGAAGAGGTGATGAAGAGGCAGCCAGTTGTGTATATCCCACTCCTGTGGTCATGACAGAACCAGAAATAAAGGCATCATGCATTCCCAAGGAAGGAAGATTATAAATAATTGGTGGATACATTAAAATAACAGTAATGAGGGATGCTCAGTACTAGGAAGGCTCTGCTGTGTGTGCTTGGTTTTCATGTCCCTATTTAGGCAACACAAAATGATGTAAGGTTCAAAGATGGACGTTGTATTTACATTTGCACTTTGGAAATTTTTTTATTATTCTTAGTCTTACCAAATTGTAGCATTATTTTCAGTGTTCCTGCTACAGTTAGGATAAGAAGACAGAAGAGTCTGGAATAATAAAATCATCCTTCACTGAATATCCTCTGGCTGTTGCTTTACTTTTTAAATAATATAAAAAAGTTGCATAGTCAACTCCAAGGGACTCCATTCCATTTCATCTATAAATACAAAGTTATTTCATCCATTTCTACCAAAATGTATTTGGGAAAACAGCTGCCTCAAGTCATGCAAACGTAGACTTCATTTTTGACATGAATTAATCCAAAAACAGACAATTATTTTAGATAACAGCATTAAAAAGGATTCAGGATTAGATAAAAATAACATAAACAGACCATTTCTGATGAGTAGCTTTGAGAATATTTTTGTGACAGATATATAATTCCTTCTTTTGTGTGCAGAAGCTCCCATGGCTGATAGGTAAAATTAAGGAAGCCATGTACATCTTAGTCACAAGTTTTCCTCCTGCTAGGAACAACTCTAAGGATATTTCCTTTTACTTATCAAAAGGTTCTTAGGCAATTTGACTTATTTTGGCAAGTCTGCTACTTTCAGATATTTCCTGTAGCGTCAGACAGCTCAAACTTACTGCATTTTAACAGAAATATTAAATGGTTCACTGAAAAACACAGAAATCTTGGCAGCTCTTGTGTCTGTAGAAACCAGGGCTGCCATTGCCCTTCCTTCACTCAAACCCACACCTGAGGACTCACAGAGGCTGTGGTTTATGTACCCAGCCCTCTCCCTGTGCTCTAATTTCCCTCCTTTTATGAATCCCCCGCGTTGTTTTTCCCCTGACCTCCCTTTTCAGGAGAGAAAGGACTGCTTATCAACAGCTCCCAAGCTGCTGATCTCGCTGCCTCTGACAGGCAGCCTCACACCACTCCTATCATTTGTCCACAGGCATTAAACCAGAGAGTTTCCAGCTGCTGCAGCAGCACTTTGTCCTAAAGAAATAAACAATCTGTTTTCAAACCCAGCAATGACTGGGACCTGTCCTGACTAACAAATAGCATTTCCTTGGAGGTGGCATCTGACAATTAAATAGGGCTAATTTCTGGAGATCCTGCTTCAGTAGGGATTATTAAGAGATTAACATTTAATCCATTCTAGTACATAAATGATGAGGGTGTGGATAAAATATTGAATCTCGTTCCTTTGGGTGCAACTCTCTTTCAGTTGGGGAGAATAATTGCTGGTAAAAGGGATAGGTTAACGGTGCACCTGTTTGCTATTTGTTTGGTTTTCTATATAAGATAAAACAAAACAAAAAATCAGATTCAACTGAGTAAGAAGTCTAGAGTTTATGAACAAAAAAACCTCAAAGGCTGCTGATCTTCCTCGCACTTCAGTGTTTATGGAGATTTTGAACCCCAAGATGAACTTCTTGCCTTTCCTTAGGAACATATCCTACCCCTAATATAACTAATGATTTGGCTATTTAAAAACATCTCTCATTGCTTTTGAGTTTAAACATGACAGATTAGGCACTGGAAGACACTGTTTTGAATAAGTTTTACTGTTTGCCTTGTGAAAGTTAAAAGAAATACTGAAGTAATACTTGTGCCTTTAATTCTTTTAAAAATGAGGCTTTAAGGGAAGAATAATGAGAGTTGGATTCTCTCCAAAGGTCTTGTTCAGCATTTTGGCACATGGAAATAGCACTTTAAAGAGAGGAAGCAATGGTAATGATTCCATTTGCTGAGGAATCTTAATGTAATTTGAAAGCATGACTCCTGTGTTTGTAAATACACTCTGATCACGATTCTGTGCTTGCTCACACCCAGCATTTCTGTAGTTTTGCTTGGCTTTAGTACTCCTCTCCAGAATTTCTCTACAGCCATTCCTACCCATCCATCCTCCTTATTTTAAATAACACAGTACAGGATAAAACAAGCCCCAGATGACTATAATAAAACCCAGGTGGATGCTAAGTAAATATCCTGCATACAGAGCAATGTGGGTGCATTTGGAGCTCCTGGAGCAGGACACAGCTTGACAGAAGTTCCAGGCACCTGTGCAGACACAGATGACATCTGTACCACCAGATCTTCATTACTTATACCCTTCTAATTGGTCACTGCTCTCTACAATTACCTGACAGGAGGTTGTGGCAAGGTGGGGATTGGTCTCTGTTCCCAAGAAGCCAGAGAAGAGGCAAGAGGAAACAGCCCCAAACTGGGTTTGGGTTGGATATTAGGAAAAAATTATTCACTGAAAGGGATGCCAGGCATTGGAACAGGCTGTCCAGGGCAGTGGTGGAATCATCACCTCTGGAGGTATTGGAAAAGTGTAGGTGTGGTGCTCAGGCATACAGGTAGTGGTGGAACAGTTGGACTTGATGATCTTAGAGATCTTCTCCAACCTAAACAAATCCATGCTGGTATTCTGGGATACCATCAGGAAGAGTCATAAAGTCCAGAATGAATCCATTCACAGTCCAATTTCTTGATCTGTAGGGTTTGTGTTGCATTTTATTATAAAAATTCTCTTTTCCTTAGTTCCTGGCCACCAGTAAATACTACTGGCCAGTTTTTCACCAGAGTTGGGTTTCAGCCACAAACTTTCACTGCCTCATGTGTCAAATCCTAAGAACTGGGAACCCATTTAAAACTCAAAGTAAGCTCAAATGTAGCAAGTGGGGAATGCCAACAGCTGGTACCAAAGTACTTCAGACACAAAACAATTCAAAACATTGTTATCTTACTGAAATTTAGGAAGATTTTTAGTATCTTTTAATGTTTTTAATACACTTTTTTTTTTTTTAATCCACAGCTGGAAAAGACAGAAGTTTAGCAGAAATGCAGGAAAAAGGAAACAAAAGCTTCCTTTCAAATATAAAAGCAGAGTGGCTATTCTTGTGTTTCAAGGACTAACAGTTGGACACAAATGTACTGGAAAATGACAGAAAAATTATTTATTCATCAAACTTAATGCCAAATTCATTTTTAAATATAATTTGCATTTTTAGTAAGCCAATGAGGTGATTTCTGATACAAGATGATTGAATAATAAAAATGCTCAATCTCAGCCAGAAGTACAAGGAGGCATTTGCAAAACAGAGTCACGAGAACATTGAGCAGAGCATCACACCATTGCACCCCTCAAGCTGCTGCATTCCAATGGGGAAGGAATATTATCCCTCTACAAGTCTTGGAAAAGGTGTAGGAGTAGAGAAGGGGAAGGAAAGAGACCTTTCAAACGAGAACACTCTCAGTGAGTCACTGCTGTGGCAAGGGGTAGAAAATATCCTATTCCTTTTCAAAGACTTCAGAAAGGCATTTGCGTGCTCTGGGTCCATTTATCTGCTTGTAGGATCCTGGGAAAGACGAGAAGTGGTGGGGAAAGAAAAATTGATGGACTTTCAGGGCCTTTTCCTACCACCCACTCTTGTACAGCTCACAATACGTAGAACATTTTTTACTACATGCTCTTCCTATCTATTCTGCCAGTGCCAGCTAATAAACCTCAGTCATTTTCTTAGCTGCCTTCCTGGCAAGATGGAGAATGTAAAAGCCTGAACAGGCACTGTCAGACTGACTGAATAGGTGGGAAAATGGTAATGTTTTTTGTCAGAACTGAATTTAAGCTTCTAGCAAATCTGAAAGCTCAGGTGAGATGTTGAGATGATTTTCTGAAGTCCTTTTTTTTCAACACCCACCTCCCCTCGGTTATGCCAAACAGATAATAAATCTCTGTCAGTCTGTACAGCCTCTGTAGCACTAAGGAACTTTTGCATATCTACACAGAGCTCTCTCATGCAAGGCTAGACAGGAGAATAATTTGGTATTCACAATAATTTGGTAGACTTTTTAATTATCTGCTTTTTTTCTCATTTGCTCTTCCCAGCTGAGAACTGGATCTTCCTCAAAAAACTAATCTGCTATTTTTTAGGTTTTTAAGAGACCATATCAGGTTGAGGCAACACAAATTAATTATCAGAAAATAATGAAACTCCATTCAGTTGAAAAAGGTTTTGCTTCAAATTCATCTGCTCAGATACTCACACTCTCAGTGTGCCCCAAATTCATCCTATAGTTTGGAATTTCTTGTGCTTATTTCTAGTATATATGGACCACATATGGGCTGCAATTCAACCCTGGGCAGCTGCTCAAGATATTTTTGAGAACTTCTGAAGCACTTTTTAGCTCAAAGACACCATCATCCTTTCTATTTTAGACACATACATAGGGTATTTTAAATACTTCCACAGGAAGAAGGAATTGACATGAAAAATAGTGGCTGGTGCAAAGGCCAAGGTATAAACTCACCAATTGTATAAACTCATCAGCAGATCATAATAGCAATTTTCTTATCAATTTTAAAAAAGCAAAGAAACAAACAAAAAACAAAGAAGAAATTCTTTCATGTGTAAGTACAGTTAGGGAAAACAATATGCTTCAAGGGATAGATTGCTTTAAATCATGAAATGCTGAAATTGAAGGTAAAATAAAAAGTTGTGTTTTATTAAAACATATAATTATAGCTCCATTTCAGCTGTCCTTTATGGCACAGATTACAGCAAGCTGTCAGCAAAGAAGGGCAGCTATCTTATAATGATACACAAACAGCATACTGCAATTGAAGAATTCCTCCTGAACAAAACACAGGGCTAATTGAATGTTAAATTTCTAAATTTGGCACTTGGGAGGCTTTGGCAGGACTGGAAAGAGCAGTAACTCACTGGGAAGCAGGAAAACAACAGCCATGGTGGTGATGCTGAGTGCACTGCAGCCTGCTGACTCAAGGACACATGCAGCAGTCAGGTGAATTCACAGCCACCGGCAGGAATCCTGCACGGCAGTGGTGGAGGGAATGTCCCTGTGAGAAAAGCACAGTACAGGGCTGTTCCTAAAGGAAGGGAGCTGTGTGTGCTGTGACAGCCCCGGTGACAGCCCCTGTTCTGTGCCAGCCAACGCGCGCCTCTCTCCCGGCTCTGTGCAGCTGCTGCACGGATCAGGGATGCTCCAAGCAGGCTGCCTGGGTGAGGAGCACCGGGAACAGCAGGATCACTGCATTTACAGAACCCTGCTCCTGCAGTCAGGCTGCAAGGCATGGACAAGGGCAGGCTGCAGCTCAGACTCCTGTGCAGAGTTGCAGAGCTCCCTCCCCTCACTGAAGCCAGGCGCGGTGCCCTGTTCCACCGTTGCTGCATTGCAATTTCCACACCCAAGCAAATAAGGAAAAGAGTTTCACCTTAACTCGGAACATACAAGGAAGATGAGCTAGAAAGTTCTGTGCCCTTCTTCCTGTGGTTGGCTCAGTGCCAGCACAGGGGCACCTATTGGATCTCTGGAATGCTTCTCAAAACCTGTGGCTGTTGCTACAGGGCAGCCAGCCAAATTATCCCTCCTTGATCACTGCATACTTAAGAGCTCAGAGTTGGTCAGTGCTTTTTGGGGTGCCTTAGCAGGTGCAAAAGGGCTTCCTTGCACTGTATTCTGCTTTTGCTTTTTGTTTTTGTATTGCTTGTTATTTTCTCGTTTTATTAAAACCTTTGAAAAGGTTTTAATAAATTTTCAAAGCACACCTGATCAGCTGTCTCACAATTATTATTAAGCCACTTCTGAGGAGTTCTGGACACCCTCAGGACTTGATACACCTTTATGAGGCTCATTACACTGGCCTTGTGTAAGGTTGTATCACACCATCCCACTAATTTACCCCAAAAGAGCCTCAGTGTTTTCAATGCTCTTCTTTTGTGGGGCTACAGAGTGCTCTGATCTGGAGTTGCCCCATGTTCTGGGATAAACTCAAAAAAACACCCACATTAAAACTCAGTGGAGCTGCTGAAAGGCAGCATCTTAAAGTTAGAAACTGCACAGAACAGGAGGGGTCAAGCACTTGCCAGCTCTGAAGGCAGGGAAAAGGCAAAAAAGGAATTTCATCTTTAGGCAGAGATATATCACCAAGAAGACACAGCAAATACAAACCAGGATTGTACAAGGTGCTAGTTCATGCCCTGAAGGCTCTGAAAAATTCAGTTTATCTCTGTTAAAATATAAAGAATTAAAACCTGATGAGAGCAGAGAGGTATCATAATCAGAGGAAAGTCTTCACTCTGAAAATACAAGACTAAAACAACCTGGCCTGTTTACCCTAACAAAACAGGAGCTGGAGAGAAGTACAATGGCTCTTAGAAAATACTTCAGAGACACTCCAGGAAGGGAAAATACATTTTTAAAGCTAAAATATTGGCAAAGGAACAAAAAGGTATAAACTGCTTTGAATACATTTAGGCAGTAGAGATGATAATTTTGATCAGAATAGAGGTCCTAGAACAGCCTCCATGAGGAGAAGCTGGAGAAACATTTTGTAGATGGAATATATTTAGTTTATTGAAGGTTTACATGATATGTTCACACACCAGAACAGAAGACTGTTTGTGATGACCCAGAATCCTGTATTCCCTGTACACCAGCAACTGTATTTGAAAGCAAGAATTAAATTTAACCAAGGTCTGTCCAGTCTTAAGAAACTTTATGTCTGATTCTCTCCCAGACTCCACTATCTGACCATGTAAATTTTCATGGAAAAAGAATATTTACTACAGCTGAAAAATACTATGAAAGACTATCCTTAAATGCACTGTCTTGTTGAATCTCATATTAAATAAAAGATGTCTGTGTTAGCTCTTCATTATGCCAATCTACAGATGCTTTAATAATTATGCTATTAATATAACTATTAATAAACAATCTTAGAAATTATGAACCAACCTTGTCATACATTCTTACAACTTAAAGCATTTTATATAATTTAGCAGACATTAAAAAGTCACCTTAAAGAAGTATTTTTGAATTAAGAATTAATATTTTCATTTTATTCTAAGCACTGATCAAAGGCCATAGTCCAGCTGTTTTGCATTTTCATGGAAAAATACTAAAGCATAGCATTGAGGTTCATGTTTCCTTCTGCTGACTGAAGATCAGACATTTACAAAAAGTGAATAATATTTGCATAGTAAATGAGCATCTAATAACATGCAGTAAGACATGTAATGTCAAATTTGCATGAGATATTAGCTTTTATAAACAGCTAATGTCTCTGTCATTATCCCCTTTATGAGTCTGTTGTTGAGAGGTTTTTAAGAGCCTCATAATTTTCATTTGATGGGTTATAAAAATAACAACTTGATTTGGGTAGTAGCTTAAAATGTTAATCACATTTCATACCACAAAAAACAGAGATCAGTGCTATCAGCATTTATACACACCACACACTCCAGGAAGATATGTCCAATTCTACAGCATTCACGACATCAACTTTGTGCAGCATGAAAAAAAATTGTTCTGAAAATGGCAATGTTGGGAGGAGTAGATGCTGTAAAGTCTACTTAACCCATGAAAATTGCATCAGTGCTTTAAGGCAACTTCTCCTGGATTCCTCCTTCTGGTCTGGAGATGCCCACCCCTGCACTGTCTGTTCCCACTTATTTCAAAGTATTGTTAAAAACCACTGTGAAAAGATTTAACTTTTTATGAGATCTTCTGCTACCTGCTAACTCACGTTTATATCAGACAGAAAGGATTGTCTGTGAATAATGCTAATTAACGTGGAGGCTTCACATTTCCTGTACACCAACAAGCAGTCATATTTTTACTTGAATTCCTGGATTTATGCTCATTGGAGTTTTATCTCCTCTGGCAGAGCAAGCAGAAACTGGCAGTTTTCACTTCATATGGTTTTGCAGATTCAGAGTGAACAGTGCATTTTTCTTCTCTGTTTGAAAGCAGAGCAAGAGCCTTGGGGGAACAGAGAGGGCTCTATTCTGTCCCCCCTCGCCAGGTCCAGCCTGGTGTAACTTGGCACTGGGACAGTCACTTCTAACTCACTCTTTTGTAATGCAAGCAGGGCATCAAGTTCTGGGATTTCCCTCAGCTGAAGCTGTTTGAAGGGCACACAGTCCAGGCTGCAATTTAATGGATGGCTTCAGCAGTCAGCCCTCATTACTGCCTGGTCACTAAATGAACACACCACAGTTGTTTGCAATGTTTCAGCTATTTCCTATTGTAAATATAAAAGTTCAGTTTGTACTTATATAACCTTCTTTATTTATTATATATTGCAGTCTAAGCAGCTGCTAAAAGCACTCATTAAACTCTTGCACATTCACAAGTAACCAGCTGCAATAAAAGAATTGTGTGTTACTACGTATTATTGTTAATTTTGAATTGATTTACTGCTAAAACAATGCTTTCTTTCTAAGAATCTCACTTCTACTTTCCCACTAGCTGCACACTGATGCAATTTAAATGATTTTGGTACAGACTTCTCTGGAATAACTATAAGACATCAGATTAAAGTCTGAGGCACAAAAAGAACATGGAAAATTCAAAAGGTTATACATATGTATTTTTTCTTAGGCTGCCCAGCTGAATCTCCAACCTCACAGGCAAGTTTGCTATTTTAGCAGTGATCTGTCAGCTTTGGGGTATTTGGAAATGTGAATTCTCATGTGCAAATTGCCCATCCCACCTTGAACACTTCAGCTCCAGCAGGTGCACAGCCCAGCTGCACATGGCAGAACAAGCTCTCTGCTTCTCATGCACAGTGGTTCTGGCTGATGGCAGCTTGCACAGAGGGATCTGCACATTTTATGCCTCAGTTTTACCATTCACAAAAGAGACTCCCTCAGTGCAAACCCCTGTTCAGAGATGGGTGCTAATGCTTGATCTCTAACCAGCTGTGAAACTTTCTCTTTGTTTGAACCATATAAACTCCCATTCATGTTACACTTCAATGAATGATTTCTTACAACTCCTAGAAATCAAGAAGTCCATAAATTAGATTTATTCTTTCATTTTCAAACTCCAGCTGAAGAGTTGGAAAAGAGAGGCTGGTAAAACTCCTTAAGCTGATACAGGTATTTGCCACAGATTTCTATTTCAGTCATTTTACCTTGCCAATGCTGCCTGAGGTGCACAGATCATTCAGGTACCAAATCATCATAACACAGGCCAAAATGCATTTTATGAAGCTAGGAAGCCCTCAAGGATAGCACCAGGGTAAAATGACAGCTTTTGTTCAGCTCTGTGCTTTGCTGTGCTGGGGATGTGTCCACAGGCTCTGGCAGCAGGTGATGCAGGGCTCTGAGAGTGCCTTACTTACTGATTTGGAAGAAAGCACCAACATTTCATCCTGCCTCCTGGATTTAGCTTGGATAGATGCATAGACAGAAACTGAATACTAATAATGGTAGAAGAAGAGGAGAAATAACTCCACATCCCTGCCAGTTGAGCTTTCTTAATTGCTGGCCCCAAATTTGGGATTTAGAGCAGAGCTGAGTTCTGTGAGTTGCTGTGACTGCTGCACTAAAGGAAATCCTTTCTCTGCAGAAGAGTTTTTCTCCCCTTCAGAGACCAACTGATACTATGGGTCACTAAACAAGCAGGATAAAAAAATATTTTGGCTTTTGGCAGTCAGAACAGGTATTTCTTGTAGAGAGAGGCTTGCTATAATTGGAGACAGTCTGAAGAAAGACTTGACTGAAGCTGGACTTCTGACTTCTGACATCTGGTGCATGAGGAGAGACTCCTTTTCACCCAGTGACCTCCTCTCCATAAAGCACTTACACTTGAGGTGTCATACACATCCTTGCATGAGAGCAGGTTACACCAGAGAAAAAAAAAAAAAAAGGTGTACAACAAAAAAAGGCAGAATAATCAGGAAGAGATTGGTGACTTAGGTCAAGAAATTCACTGCCAAATAATATCTCTAAATAAACTGATAAATTGGCCCACCACCCACCCCACTTTTTGCTCATGGGAAAATTGGCATGACCCAGAGCCCACGGATGGTGTGAGGCTGAAGCACTGGCTTTGCTCATGGTCTTCCCCAGAGGATGGAGAAGTCAGATCTCTCTGCAGAGGCACAGAGGTTTTCACATGGGCTGCACAGGTGCAGCAGAGGCTCCTCAGGAATGCTGGAGGGACGTGGGCAGGGTTACAGAGCTGACCCACAGGGCACTTCATTATATTCCCAAGGGGGTATCTGGAGATGGAGGTAAAACTCCACAGCTTTACCTTCCCCCACTTCCTCTGAGTTTTACAAAAAAGGTGCATGACTACAGTGCACACTTGTAACAACTTAGAAGACTGAACCAAATAATATTTATTACATATAGTCATGGTGTATTTTACGGTCTGCTGGAACCATCTCATGAAATGTTAATTTTGAGAGCTATTTCCCTTCAGTGAAAATGGGACAAGCAACAAGAAATTACATCAAAAGAGACCTGAAGTATACAAAGAGACGGGAATGGTGTGCACATTCCAAAGCTTTGGCAGATCTACTTTCAGGAAATGATAGTTCTGCATGAATTTCAGGCAAAATGAGGAAAGGAAAGAGAAGCTCAATATTTATTCTGACTCTCTAAAGTATTCCCAGTTATTAAAGCTACTACTGTGGTTGTGTAAATACAGGCCTCACCTCAGTAAAAGTGCTCTGATCTATGTTTTAGAGAAGCTCCTACAAAATTTCTCATTGATCCTGAGAGTCTCCAGATTAAGTTAAATCCTTATTCATGCTTACACCTCAGCAGCACATCTTCAGGCTCTTTTTCTTTTATGTAGGAGGGTTATTTTTTTTTTTTTCTCCCTCCATAGAAGCAATTTTGGCCCAAATGTCTGTAATGATTGCTCTTGCACAAGCCTCAGCGCACACAGTCATCCATACAGCAAAGCTAATAATTTTGGTATTTTGTTTGGAATTTTATACTCTCAGTTTTAATTTAAGAGTTTTAAACGGCTTTTATCAACTACAGAGGGAAGAAAAAATAAAAGCTGCATTAGCAAGACAGTGAAATTACATCATTACAAAGAACTGCTGTAAACTCTTCAAGCACACACAAAATAGAAGGGGGTTTTACAGCCTGTCACCATCTCCTGACAGGCAGGTAAGTCACTGCTAATAATCAAAACAAAGCTCCTTTCTGGGGTCTAACTTCTCCCAGGAATACTCAGCAAGATGACAGTCTTTAGTTAATTCACAACTAGAACATACTTTTGCTTCCAATGTGACAATTTTGCTGCTTTCCCAGAGACAGCCAGAGCTGAGCTCTCCCCTTTGAATTCCTTTTTGCACCTGAGCCCTGTTTGACACAGCAGAGGCACACCCCATGTGGACTTTCACCAGCAAATGTCACTGGAAGCAGATATTTCTCTGCCATTTGTGTCTTGAGAAGCGCCCACCAGACAACCCAGCAGGATCCCCTTAAAATCTTTATATTTGATAACATTTCTGAAATGCTGAATGTTTCTGATTACGTTGAATTAAATTTTGGAGACACCACCACACTTCAACCCCAGATTCTTATTCCAGGAACAGCCAAAGGTACCAAAACACAAAGATTGAGGTGGGTGTAGGAGATGTTTTCCTCTAAACTGCTTGTAAACAACAGGTGAAAACAACAGACCCCCTAACTGCAGTCCTAAGGTAGCTAAATGAGGGAGATTGAAAGTGAGGGCTTCAGACACATTTAATGAGTGAATGTTGATGCTTCCAGACCTACAGGCCAGATGGTCCTATTCCTACAAAGCCCAAGGATTGAAAAAAGTAAAACCCTCCAGGTGTCTACTGTACATTTCAATCTGTGATAATAGTCAAGAAATGACAAGTCTGATAAATTAAAACCCCAGGAGGCAGAGCCCAAACCAGAGAGAATTTATAGATAAAATACAATTTATGCAGCAACTTATGGAAAGAAAATGGGAATTAAAACAGCTTCTTACGAAAGAACTGTAATAATTTTATTTAATCCAAAGCATGTAATTTTTTTTTTAAATGCTAATCTGGAAGAAGCTGTTCTTTGCTAGCCTCCACCTCTACCAAAGTTTTATTTCTCATTCACACTTACACCCCTTGCCCAGCCCCACTGTCAGCGTCTGTCATGTTGCACACTAATCTATTATTTATACTTTGTACCAGTATTATGTGTGGCCTTGGTGCTGCAGTCAGGCTCAAGCAGATGGATCCTGTGCTCCTGCAAAACCTGTCACAACAGGAGAGGGACAGTGCCTGCACACCAGGCTGACACAGAAAAGATCCTGTTACAGAATAATGATCTGGGTGAACCTTCATTTGTGCATACAACATTTCAAACACCGCTTGAGACAGCTGTGATTTTCTGGGTTCAGTTTAGCTGCTTAAATTCTCATTGGGAATGCTTCTGCATTAGTAATTTAAGGGGGAAAAAGGCTATTGCTTCCTTGATTGAAGATAATGTTGCTTGAGCCATGACATACCTTATTCCAAGTTATGTAAGCAAGAAGCACCAAAAGCAAGAAATTTATTTTCTCAAACAGGCAGGAAAACATGCTATTGAACTTATTAAAAATACCCATGTGGATAATTTTATTCCAGTTTTGGTGCTCCTTAGTTTCAGTACAGCAAGGGTTTTACAGCACATCCCTTTTTTACCAGACAGCATTTCATTAAAATTCCAAGTCCTTAGGAAATGGGAGATTCATTATTTTTCAAATTTACCCGTATTTCAATATGCTGAAATCATCTATCACCAGGAAGCAAAGGTGTTGCTATGCAAATATTCACAAAGTGCCCACATCATTACCTCATCCAGGCAAGGCATTTGAAGCAGAAGCCCACTGAATTTGGTCAATGTTATTGAAAAACCAAGGTGAAGCACAAAACCTCCTGATGCTCATTGAACAGATGTGAACTCAGATTCCGACTTGTGATGTTCTGTATTTGAATTTAGAAAAGTGTGCACAAACCAGAAAGGTGTTATTTGAAAATAAGACAATGTTGCACACCTTTACTCAAAACAAATGACCTTTAACTCGCATTATACAGAATCCACTTGTTCATTTCAGAAGTCTGGGCCTCATTTTGTTTGAAGCCACAAAATAAAATCGTGTAAGTTACTGATGTTTGAGAATCAGAAGCCCTTTCATATTAAAAATGTTAACAGTGTCTTACATCAGTATTCTTGGAAAGTAGAATATCTTGGCTATACAGAATAAAACTCTTATTCCTTCATCTTTGGTGAAAACCACCTCACAATTTACTCCACAGTTACCAGATTAGTTACACTTTTCACTTGCTCACTGCCTTCTCTAAACTAAATGCAAACAAAAAAATTCTCAGTAAAAAGGGTTTTATCTTTCTTTGGACATTCCTTCTCTCAAGGTCCCAAGCAGAATGAGAAGTGGAAGCTGATATGCATTTTGAAGAGGTTATGCAGACTGCAGATTTTCCACTGTTGTTAATGCTTAAATAATCCATTTCCTTCTCCTTGATGTATCTGCAATCTTTGTAGATTAAAAACTTCCATGCTGGCATTTCTTAACGAGCAGAAGCATCTGCATGAGAATCTTGTAAACAAACTTCTAAAATGTTTTCTTAAATCTCATTTTTCACTAAAACACTACCAGAATAATTTTTTAAAAATTAGAGCTCTGCTGTTTTTCCTGGAAAGATTCCAGTCCAAGAGTGTAATCCCTGCAGATGTATCTACATGCATTTGGCAACAATCTGAAATGACAGCTGATGTGACCCCTCATAGGCAGGTATCTCCCATATCTCATAATTATTTAAACAAAAACATCATCAGATAATGCACTGCACATAGAGGCATAGAAACATCACTTAGTTCTTAAGTAAATAATCTAATAGTCTGCTCACAGCCAAATATAATAAATTCAATAAAGTCCAAACAACCTACAAACCTTATCCAGAGAATATTCTAAACTAGAAAATGAGGCATTTAAGAGCCTTTCTGGGCCCCAAAGCATTTTGCAATATTTACATTGATAGCACTTCACCACACATAGATGTATCCAATGGTCTGACACGGCGCCTTTGTTTGATCTGCTGCTGAGCAGTGAAAGCTGAAATACAGCTTTCAATATTGTGCTCTAATTGCCCATCTTGCAATTAAGGCAGGTAAGGAAAAAGCCTTTGGGCATCCCAAGCACCTGCAACATGCACAGAGAAATACTGACCAGGGAAAATATTGAAATATGTTGGCCACGTGCTCAGGGCAGTTTTCACAGATCATGGCAGCTACCAAACAGCTGGAATGGTGAATTTAGGCACATCATCTCCAAACATGAGCTAATAAGTCACTACAGCCTTCATGCAATGCCTCTGTTCTTCCAAACTTGACCATCTCAGGAGGACAAGTGCAGCTCTCTGGCAGGGCAATCCTGACTTTGCATATGGTTTGAGGAAAATAAATACTTCACATACATAAATACATTTCATCAGCACAACTTAACCTTCTCAATATGGTTTTATCATTGACATTAGACAGCAAGAATTCAAACTACTTGCTAAGAACAGAGGTGCTGTGAACTACAAGTGTCTCCATCTGCAGTGAGAATAGAAGACAAAGGCCTGGCATCCCTCAACAATGAATTATGGGGCTTTATGGTGATAAACAACACTTAGGTTGTAAAAGAAACCATAAATGGAACCACAAGGCCCTGATTTATGTACTAGATAGATCCTGCTTTGAGATATAGATTAATTCTTTAATAAAGATGCTATCCATCACTGGAAAAGGCCTGCCTTGGTTGTTTATTTGCCTATCATGAACAAAGAGTGTTAATTATGTTGTTTCAGATATAGTAGGTCTTCCCTGATACTTACAGCCTGCCACAGAGCCATATGTCTTATGCAGGAATGCATTATATTTTCAATTGAAAACGACTTACCAAATTGAAAACATATTTTTTTTTGTCATTGGAGGCCATATAATGTATTACAGTTTGCACTGCTACAAGATAGCAACAGAAGAAAATACCATATCTGCACCTATTTTTACTGTAGAAAATAGAGTTGTATATTGTTTCAATTATCAGTTAAAAAAATGTCACTAAGGATGAAATAAAGCTAAGGATTACTTTCATGAATGTCAAAATGTCAGTAACTGGTCTGAAAACATTTCTACCTACAATACTACAAATCAGTTGAGGTGTTCTGGCCACTTTTCTATCACCTTGAATAGAAATGTCATCAGGACAGGTGCTCTTAAACAATCTTGCCTCTTATTTATTTTGTGATAGGTCCTCTTCTCAGACAAATCCAAACCCCAGGAAAATTAAATTAAGAAAAGAGGACTGGTCTGACCACACCCATAGTGAAAGGTGAGCTAGTACTTGGTTGGCCCCAGTTTCTATTTTGACTTTTGACTTTTCTCACATTGAAGCTGAATGCTACAAAGTCAAAATTTCCCAAAACCTAAAGCATCCGGGCCAAAATGAGGCAGTTAGAACAAAACCTCCAGGGATTTACTGACACCAGTCTAGGACAGAAGTTTAAAACACTTACAATTGTCTCATTATTACCCACTGGCAAAATTAATTTTGATTATTGCTATGAAATTAAAAGATATGAAAATAGGGAGTAAAATCGATGACAGTTAATCTAATATAAAGTTTCGATATGGAAATTATATACAGATTTTGGTTTATGTAGAAATTAATAAATTAATACCAAACACTGGCTTCTACAGTGCCACTCAGAAGTGGGAGAAGAGGTTTTGACCATAAAAATAGGAATTTCTGATTTGAAATGTAGATTAAGCCTATTGCAAAGGCATAGCTGTTTTTTAATTTCATATTTTGTTTTAAATCTCTGTATTATTCCAGCAATGAAGCATCAGTACAATTTGCTGGCTCAAATAAGCCATCAGGAGCTTAATTAGGTAACATCAGCTCAAGCTCTTGAGCCTACCCCAAAGATCACTGAAACCAGTGAGTATCTTCCATTGATTTCAGCAAGTTTTGCTTCAGATCCATACTCATTTCCTTCCAGCCAATAAAGTGCTGCCATTTTCTCAATATTCTTTTCCAAGCCTCCTTATTTGTTTCCCCTGTGATCACTGCTGTCTCTAAAAGACACCCATAATGGATTTAACTTTATTTTTAATTGAAAACAAAGGAAGGAAGGCAATACTTTTCCAATATTTCTATATACTTTAATCCAACTTCTAACAATTATCTCCACAGCCACTTTATTCTTGGGCTGGCATCAAAGTATGCAGTTGTTAGGGCTTCTGAAGCTTCTGGACTAAGAATCCTGTGATGACAAAAATAATAATTTCAGCAGTTCTTGAGCTGAATAAACCAATATTTTGAAACTTCTTCCATTCCATTTGCAATACAGAATGCAAGCACTCAGTCTGATTAAAAACCACATTACTGGAACCTGAAATTTCTTCAGTCCCAGCAGCTCAGTTTGGGCTTAAGAAGTATTTTGAACAAATGTTCAGATAACATGGTGAGTTTTTTTCCCAATTCTGTCTTTTAATCCTGAGAGCTACATTTCTTTATCACTGTTTCTGGTTTAATCTAAACATTTTTATTCCTATTCCTTCACAGGTTGTCAAGATTATATCCCTATTTACACTTTCGTTCTCTTGCCTTCGAACCCAGAGTTTAAATCTATGCATGATTTTGGTAAGCCAGGAGAGCAATCTCTGCAAGTTTTAGTAAATCCTACTTTATAGATAATGAATTGTGCCTTTGATTTGTAATTTTAAAGCCATGAAAGTTTTCTGAATATATTGCAATATCCATTATAATTTGTCTTCTTCAGAACTTCCATTTCCTTTAGAGTTCCCTCTCTCTCTGAAAGAAATTCCAGTCAGTGGCCATGTACTCCTGATTAAAACAAGCATCAGTTTGACCTTTTAATTTTGTTTTCATTTACTTTAGAGATAACAGAAGATTAATGTTAATGTTTTGTAGTTGGGACACCTGTATGCTGTCAAATCTGCTTTAACACATGGTGGTCAAAACTGCATATCTGATGCTCAACTTGTACTCTCACTACCCAAAATGTTTTTCCTCCTGATTTACATGATTAACTTATTTAATGAGGCAGAAAGAAGGTCTCATCCATTGTAGTTAGTCACAAGCAATGCAGTACTGAATAAACAGCAACAGCACATTAATCTCTCTGACTTTTCATTATTACCCACTAACAGGAATGCATTTGTACATGCTTTCATGGTTAAATGCACTCGTTTGCTGGTCTTAAGAAGGGAAGAAAAAAGCAAACCCAAAATTATGACACAGCATATTAAGAAAAGCATTTTGGATACTGCAGGAAGTGCAGAAAAGGTCAGAAGGGACAGTTTGTCCACAGCCAATGATAAGAGGCCATGGCAATGTCTGGCACCATGGGGAGAGTTTAGGAAAGGAGAGCACGTGAAATAACTCACCTCCAAGGAAGGGAGCCAGCACATGAGGGCTGCCTCTCTTCTCCTTTCAGCAGGAGTGAAATAACCAGAGCTCAATGAAAGATCCTGCTCTCCCATGTGTGAGACATAGAAACCCACAGTCTTTTCACGTGCACAAATGCACGGGGCCTCTCTGTCCGCTGCAGCTGCTGGCCCATGCTGGCGTCTTCCCACATGGAATCAGTTTCCTCAGGGGCAGAAGACAGAATTATATATCATGTATTGTCTTTTCCTACCATTTCCTCTCCAAGGAGGTAAATAAAAAGTGGCATTTGATGCTATCTATAACATAGTGCAGCCTGCTGACATTACTGTGTGAGAGCACTGCCAAGCAGAGCCCTCTTCCAGCCAAGTGATCACTAGAATGGTGATTATGGTTAGATTTTGTCTGAACAGCCCTTGTCCAGCACAGAGTCCCTGTGTTCCAAAGTGTGATGATTACAGTGAGACCCCTTTATTACAGTCTTGGCTGGGTTTTTTTGGTTGTGTGACACCTCAGCTCTGGGGCTGCCCTGTGTCAGCGGGACTGGTGTGCCAACATTAAAAGCCATGCCCTGGGAACAGGGTCTGACTCAGCAAGACGTGGTGGGGACCCTTGTAGCTCATCTTCTCAGTCAAAACCACCAGATACTTGAACCACTGCTCATCTTGAATCACCTGGTTTTTTTCCACACCCAGAATGGTTGGAGCAAGTGAAGATGATGAAAAATGCTCCTTTACAATCATCTCCATCAGTGCACCATGCAGCCCCACCACTTCCAGGAATGAGGCATCCACAGCTTCCCTGGGCAACCTGTTCCAGCACCTCATCACCCTCACATTAAATAATTTCTTCATAATATCTAATCTTAACCTACAATCTTTCAGTTTAAAACCATCAGCTCCTGTCCTATCACTACATGCCCCTGCAAAAAATCCCTCTCCAGCTGCCTTGTAGCCCCTTTTAGGAGCTGGAAGGCTGCTATAAGGGGAGATATGAATATCACAAGCAATACATTCATCTTATCCATTATGCAGAAGTCTTTGTATTCTAGGAATTAAATATTAGCTAGATCTATCCATGTCTGCATGAAAAGATCAGTACCATTGACCAGCAGTACTTTGAAGATGCCAACAACTTTAGAACAGAATCTTTCCACACAAAGGTTTTTTGATGAGGTTTTTTTAATCCCTCTTTTTCTAATGAACACACAGGTAAACTTTGAAGGAAGGAGTATAAAAGGCAGTGAACAAAGCAAGGTTCATGTTCATTTTTGTCTTTGTGGACAGAAAAGAATCTGTCTGGGAATCAAGATTTTGTGATGAGCTGAGCTGCCATTGCTGCTGCCCCATCCCAATGCACCAGAGCAGAACCAAAACCTTCCTAACCCAGTGGACCGATGTAAAGAAAGCAGCACATTTTTGAAAGCTGAAGGAGCTGTTTAAGACAAAAGGAGGTAGTGATCAACAGGAAATAGACATTTCCAGATGTAGAAAACCAATAAGAGAGGAGACATTAGCAGACAGAGCTGCGGGAAGAGCAGTAGGATGATGCAGACAGGGAAGGTGGGGTTTGCTTTCGCTTGTTTTTCTAAGCACGTTCCAATAATATAAATCTATGTCAAGACAGGATGGTAACACTTCCATCACAGACAGGGAAGAAAGGTTCAGTAATTTTTTCCCAATTTATTTGTAAAGATGTGCAGACCTCTCCCTTCACTAGCAATCAAAGTCCTTAGCAGACAACATCTACTCAGGATGACTTACCTGTACCCAAGATTCAGAACCTAACAAATGTTGGGACCCCACATATGCTCCAGAAGACTGAACAATTTTGTAGTTGTACTGGAGTGTTGTGAAATATTTGACCTGAAAGGGGCAGGGATTATAGTTCCTAACTACCCTGAATAAAAATTTATATTTGATGGTTCCTAACCAGCATTAATCTAGCTCAGGATTGTACTGCATGCAAATGTCCCTAAAGCTGAGCACAGAAATGTATATTAAAAACCCAAATGGATCACATATATAAATATAAAAATATTATATAAATTATAGAAAGCAATATTCTATAAATTATAAAAATATAAATATATAAAAATATATGCCTTAAAACCTGAATCCAGAAGATAAGAACCAGCTAGTGTCACCAGTTTACACAGCTGCTCTTTCTGTTTAAGAAATACAACACTCTGAACTTCTAAATTCATTTCCTATGGATGACCTGAGGAAATGTGTACTCAGGAAATGAACAAAGCAAAGAACCACACACCTTGCACAATAACCCTAACCACATTACATAACAATAAATCTAAGTTAACCTTAACTCCATGGTACTCCAACAGAATTTTGGATTAATTTCTAATTTGGAAGAGTTTTACCTGTCACTTTATATATCTCATATATTCTTCCCCAGCCCTTCTACACAAAACTATTCTCTAGCTCTAATATCCTAATATCATATTAAAACAGTATTAGAGACAGAAGAGATTTCATATTCTGGAGCTTTTCAATATTTTTGCAGTATTCACAGCCGAAACCACAGTTAGAAAAAAATGAATGGAATAATTTTCCATAGAAGAATTTGATCAAATCTGATCAAATCAAGAACCTCTTGCAGATGAAATGTATGAAATGAATAAATTTTATCTTGTCAACTGAAGAAGGCAGAAATGTTCCAATTCAACATTCATTTTGAATAATTTAATTTCCATTGAATTTACATTTATATTCACATATGAGCAGAACAAACAGAAATGAAAGGAATTAACACATAAAATTAAAGCGATTTGACCACAAAAAGCTTCAAAGTGTCTTTTTACTTCCAAAGGCATTTGAGGACAACAGATGCAGGAAAAAAACTGTAAAACATTTGTAGAAAACACAGCACAGATGATGTTAATGTCAAACAAAGGGTTATCAGAGTTCACTCATATCTCCTGTTCCATCTGTACTGCTCTGATCAGGGAATGTCCCTACAGTGACCTCACAAATCTTCATTAACAAAGATCTCTCTTTGTGACTTGATCAGATAAAAAAATTACAACTTCAGAGCACAAAAGAAAAAATTTCCTGGACCATCTATTTGCCTCAGCTGAGAGTCCAGCCATGAGCCAGTGTGACATGGGGATTTCCAAGTGCCTAAACACAGGGGCTCCTTCATCTTTCTCATGATAACATTGCAATGGAAAATAAACCACTACAATGGCAAATAATCCACTGCAGTGGCAAATAATCCACTGCAAACAGATGTGCTGACATCCAGCAGATATCCACATTAGAAGGTTAGACATTTCCCCTGCTGAAATCACACAGTTCTCAAAAAATTGCAAAAAGAGTTGAAAAACAGAAAAGCAGTACTAGAAAGACTCTTCAGAGGTTGATACAGTAGGTACAGGGAAATGATGTCTGCCTTTCTTATATTTATTAGAAGTCAATAACTAATGCTGGGATTGTGAACTCTGTATTGATATAAAACAGCTGAGGTTTCACCACCTGGGACACAATTTCACAATCATCTACCTTCACTTTGCCCTCTGGCAACCAGAGAGGCAGATCTGCCTACAGAAACATCTGCAATCCAACTCTTTGGTGCTACACATTCAGTGACAGGGAAACCCTGCACATGCTCTCTGCTTTTCCAATATTCTATTTTGTACCAATACAGAGGGACAAGGAACAGCTTGTTTCAAAACCATTGCTATCAACTGAAAAAAAAAAAAAAAAAACAAACAAAAAAAAAAAACAAACCCAAAAACAAATAGACATGGGGAAGAAAGAAAAAGCAGGTAAGGGGTAACACAGCAAGGTACAATCAATAGACATTAGAATAAAGAGAGACTATGACAAAAGATGAAAGTTTGGAATAAAAGAATCCATAAGTCCCCTTTCCTTAGCCTGCAGCTGGTCCTTTTATTGCTACAGGCTGTGTTTCTGGGACCCTACAGCCTGATAAACTTCTGCAGCAGCCTGCAGTTCCACTGAGCTGGGGAAGGAAGAGGTTATCTTGCTGCTCATGTCTGTAATTATCTTCTTCCTTGCTTCTCCTAGGTCTCACAAAACTGGCACTTAGGGACAGAATCTGAGATATGAATAAACAGGCTAAAACAGACACACAAAACTCCACTGCCACACAGCACATCTCTGCCCCACAGATGTGCCAGGTGCCAGCTCAGAGGGTTCCCTCTGCCCACAGCATCTGGAACACCCCAGCACTGGGGCCCCACTGAAGTGACAGGGACTGAAAAGGAACTCCTACATTTTACAGTTAATTACAATGTTCCAATTCCCAGTACAGAGCAAGGAAACTACTTCTTTTAACTTGCCACCACAGCTGCCCAGATACACCTCAGCAGTTTTTCATTTGGTACTTTGGATTAAATTTCTCAAGAGTTGAGACAAAAAAAATTTCTTAAAAACACAAAAGGAAAGCAAATCAAATAACAGTAGCAATGACAAAACTTTATGATACTTTATGCTACTTTATTGGGGATGTAATATTCCACTTCTTCATGAATACTTTAGTATTCAAGCAAAGAGCATGAACTACACAAGACAAATCAAAATTTATCCCAGCTCTGCATTAGACACAGAGTATCCAGACATGATACAGTTATTAAGTGCGACCATTTCAATTACAAAGGCTGCTAAAGCATGTAATTCAACAGCCACTTCATACAGTATCTCTTCAGCTGATCTGGCAAGAAGGAGCAGGACTTGCAGATTAAGTGCCAGCCTCCCAGTTTTCTGTGAAAGCTACCATTTATTTAAAAATGTATTTTCTCATTTTAACAGCATTGTGGCCCCATGCTAAATCAGTTTCTTTCCATGACAAACATCATAACCCAAATGTGTGATTTTAAAGACTTGAGTTACTTAAAATACACACTATTGGAAAGTGTTTTCAGCCTGTGGTTATGTTTTTTACAACACCAGGTCATCTCTTCATGTTACAACATGCTGTATACTGCTTAGGAATTAATTAATATTATGGCAACAGAAGTGCTATCATGAGACTTGTTTACTTTTTGGAATTTTAAGAATATTCAACAGCCTGGTTAGCATTAGTTTCTAGAAATTAATTTTGAAATCTGATAGTAATAGTTAAGGTCTGCTGCAGAAGAGCTTTCATGATGTGACACCTCATTATAATGCAATTTTAACAATCAAGCAGATAAAAGCAGTGTCAGTGATCCCAATGAATGTGTCTAATTAAATGCCTCCAAAGGGGAAAATGCAATCACTTAGTAGGCCTAATTTTATATTACTAAAAAAGCTAAAATATCTTTTTTTTCATCCCATAGTTTCACATGTGTATGTTGCTTTGTGATGTATGGAGTATCCCAGAGCCAGTGGCAGCAGCAGCCTGAAATATCCATCTCTTATCCACAGAAACCACATTCCCAACAAGAAATCATACACTGCAACGTTTTATTTTCCAAAAGACATTTTTTAAAGAATACTTCTCAGGATTTTCAGCAGAAAACTTTCTTCCAACTGGTTTCTCAACATCAGACAATGTTTCCATGTATTTCATGAGAAAACAGAGCTGTTTGTAACTGTTATAACTGAGGGAACATTTACCAAACCACGTTTCTAGGCATAAGCAAGTCAAATTATTGTAGTAACAAAACAGCTATTTCACCTCTAGCAGCTATTTAACCACCAGGACATGGTACTAGGTCTTAGCTATTGACCTTTGATTATGCTGCAGATATGAAAGAGAGGAGTAGGGTATTTTTAAATTCATTTTTATTTCCTAATTTTAAAAGGTAGTGTGAAAGCACTTACCAGAGGAATTGTTATATGGACAAAATACCAAGATGTTAATTCAGCTTTGTGTTTGCATAGTTATGAAATGCTTTTTGCATTAGTAACTAATGTGAAGCATCAATTGGAGGAAATAAATACTTGGATCCTAGGACAAAGAGCGAATATAATGCAGTAAATTCATCCTCTGTTCAAGTTTTGTGTGAAGAAAGCACAGATTAGGGACATGACCCAGACATGAGGCCTGCTCTTCTCTTTGATTTCTTGAAAGTTGGCGCCAGAGGCCCTCAATCAGGCAACAGATGAATTTTGTACTTATGTAAGTAATGATAATTTACAGCAAGCTGTGCAATCATGCCCATCACCAGGAACAGAACATGCACTATCTTCTGAACACAGTCTACTGGCCATAATTAGAGTACAACAAAGCATTTCTCTGGTTTAATTCTTCTGTGCCTCTAAAATTGACCTTTTCCTGGAAATTCCTCTCTATTCAAACTTCCCTTGGTCTGGCTTTCACCTCATTGTGTATTCCTCTTCTCCATCTCAACAGTCCATTAATGTTTAGTGCTGTCTCCCACCTTGCCTGGAGTCTGTTCTAATATCCTGCAGTGCTCAGTGTTCCACACTTCACCCCTCACTTGGTACTTTACTCACACACAGCTTTTTATTTACACTAGTAGCTTAACACAGCAAACTCTGCAGCCCTGCTCTCTACTGGGGCACTTTCTGTGTGATCCCAGACATGCCCCACTCTCAGCAGCACCATCTCCAGCCTTTTCATCAGCTTGTCAAAACCTCGATATTTTTCCAATATCTTCTAAAAGCTTCCTTGCTCTTGCTCTACTTTATCACAGCTGGAAATTAGGTGATTTTCCCTGCTGTTCAGCTTTGCCATCCCAGGTTTGTTTCTGATGTCTCAGCTGTGCTTTCTCTCCTCAGCTGTGGTAGCCCACCTCACCCAAACAAAGGTGAGAAGGATTCAGATGTTTTCACCCAGTCCCCAGGCACTCAGCAACAAGAGAAGATAGGAATCATGGGAGGCACCTCCACCTGCTATCTCTTCACCAGCTGAAAGCTCTGCTCCCATTTCCAGGCATTTACACCTTGCAGAACTGCAAAAATCATTTCATCACCCCTACCAGAAAGCCCTCAGTTAGGGCTATGCCTGCTACCTCCACTCCACCCCAAGGCACTGCCAGTGAAAAAGCTCTGAAGTGCTTCTGGCTACTATTGACCACTCAGGATTGTCTGCAGCAGCCTTTCCCAGGGACAGCTGGCACCTGCCTCGTCCAGCTGGGGGCACCAGTTGTTATTTCTGTGATGGAGAAAAGAGGGGAACAGGAATAACCATCCTGTTCTCAGCTCTCACTTGTTATGAATATCAGAGGGTGTGAAAGGACACATTTGCTGGCAGGTTGGTTAACAGCTCTCCAGACAAGTCTCCCTGGTTCAGTGATTTCTACTCAGTTATGCTTCCAGCACAGGACAATGAGATCTTTTTTTATCTCCACTCTGCTGCTTGGCTAAAGACACTGGAGTGAGTAACTCGCTGTGGTGTGGAATAACCATGCCAGTAAAAATGGTATCAGTGATGCTTATGGTGGGTTTTTCCCTTTATTGAACTGACATTCACATTTTACACTATCAAGCTGAAAAATCCTCATTTGGCCAAATAATTATTTATCCAAGGTCTCACCTTTTCAAAAAACTTGACAAAACAATCCTCATTCTCAGTAAAATTTCATTTGCAATTTTACAATTGCAATTATTATTATTATCTTTTCTAATCACTTTCAGAATCATAGTATTGTCTGTGGTGCTTCACAGTTCCAAACTGGGCCTGAATATTTCCTAAAATATCTTCTCTCCCAGCTTGCTCTGGCAATCCATGAAGCAATATAGTCCAGCTATTTAAACACTGCTGAACCCATATTATTCATTCCAGCAAAGTCACTCGAAAATTACTGTTTCAGTTTTCAATCCATTTATAAATCCCTTTCAAAAAAGATTTGGAAGATTTTAAGCCAATATGATGTGGTAACTCCTTCCTTTTCCTTAACATCCCAAGTAATGTTGCACCTGACTGCTCACTAGAAGTTGTTTTATTTTCTTACAAAAAAAGGACAGCCACAAACAATTCTCACTCATTGCATCCAAACCTGGAGAATTATATTATAGGCAGGTGATCCAAGTCTTTATCTTACAGCTACATTCAGACCACCAATTGATATGTTACAAATATTTGTGAATGACTATTACTATTAAATTGCCTAAAACAAAGACAAATACCTTTCTTTTTTAATGTCCCTGTCTATCTTTATTTTCTGCATTGCACCTACTACAGTTAGTGCACTCTAGAAGAGAACACCCCTACCAGCCTGCTTTTTGCCTCTGCTTCCCATGAACACCATTAAGTGTTTAATGGAGCTTGCTTTCCATGGAAGTGAAGCTGGGAATGAGTAGTTAATGAGACTGCATAATTTTTCTGGAAAGAGTGAATTATGTATGTTTGGGGATAAAAGGGTAAAAAACACAATACTCAAAGGTTATGTGCCAAATTCATAAATGCCTATTCATGCACAGACCTCATTTTTCTTCACTACTTCCTGATGCTGCTTGTTTCAGGCTGATGGTGCAGCTGAGCAGATTAATCCTGTGGTGTAAATGGTTGTAGAAGTCAATTGAAATACATTTAAAAAGAAATCCAGATTTTTCCACCACTGGGAAGCCCTGGCTATCTGCACATTGCTGCTCTCAGAGGATGCCTCACCACACAGGACTCACCTCAGGAAGCAGCAACTCCGCAGCCGTGCAGCACCCAGAGATAAGCACCACCACCTCGGAGGTCTCTGTTCCTTCCTCCTTGGTGGCAGCTCCCCAGCAAGGCCACGGATGCATAAAGAAAGTCTAAGTTTCTTTATCAGCAAAGGGAGAGAGCCCACAGGAGGGAGGTGGGGCTCCCTGCAGCTGGAGCAGAGGGAAATCCACCTCACCATCCCCTGTGCAGGCAGAGATGTTTGCATCCTGCAAGGGCAGACCTATTACTGCATTTCTATGGAAATATTTGAATACAAAAAGCCAATTGTAATATTTGCATTCCTCCTATAAAATAACAGTCCCTTTTATCATTTCAGTTGCAGTGATTTGTTGTTGCACGTTCTCCTTTGGAAAAGCAGGAGTTTCTAGAGACATCTGCAGCCAAAATGCTTGGTCAGGAGTGATGTTTATGCAAATGGCTTTTGGTCCAGGACACTTTTGGGAAGCTCAGAATGCACTTCCCAATACTGGCCCTAAGTACTCCCATGTACTCAACAAAGATGTTGATAAATCTTTACTATTAGTATAAATTTTAAAGAATTAACAACAATGTATTTATTTCTCAGATATTACCAGGGTACTAAAAACACATTCCTAGAGAGCTCAGATTAGTCCCTATATGTAGCATTTATGTATATAGCTTTTATCATGCATTTCAATTTTTTAAAATTATAGACTAGCTGGGCAAAAAGAAAGATAAAAGGATCCAAATATCATCCCTAAAGTGTTTCTACCAAACGATTTTCACTAGACAAAAAACCCACAAGGTGTGTGAGCAGCAAACATTATTGCAGCATCTCCTCAACCTCTATTATTTCTAGGAATGGGGTGGAGGGAAAAGGGAAAGGTAACACAAGTAAAAAAGTACTTATTGGAAACAAAGTCAAAACCACATATTAAAGTAAAACCAAACTATAATTTAAGAAAAATTTTGAAAAGTAAAGGGGAAAAATACCATTTCTGTAGTGCATGAACAGGGGAGAATTTAGGTATAAACAATGAAATGAATCATTATTTTTTTTTTTTAAGATTTGTATGATATGTATTTTTGCTAAGTAGAATGTATTTTTTTGTTAAGCAGAACATTTAAATTTTCAGATAATCCCTTCTAGTCCAGTCTAGTACAGGTCTTCTTGTTTTCTTGCTATTGAGTTCAAGAGGTAATGATCAGTAATCTAATACAAAATGCTAATATTTAAATGTTTTAGAGGGGATCAGTATTCTCTCAGTAATAGCTGCCAAACTGAAGTCCAACACAAACTGAATATTTTCAATGAAACAAGCCTTAGATGACAAATGAAGTGTGGTTATCAGTGCTGTTGCTGAGGAAAAGACAAGCAGCAGTTGCAGAAGACAGCTGTACTGCTCAGGTAGCAATTACAATAAATTATATTCCTTTCCCAGTCTCCAACATCCCTGACATCCCACAGAAGAGGGATCCTGGGTGTTCTGCTTGCTCTCTGTCAGCTACATTACAATAAAGTGGAGATATTCTACTTCCCTAAAAGTTTCCTCCCAATCCCTCCATCACAGCAGGTTCCAACAGCCCCAGTCCACGTGATTTCTTCATGTGCAAATACAAAACCTCAACTGATTTAAAGAGTAAGAATTTTAGAAACAAGAACATAAATAATAAATGTCAGAACAATCTATCAGTGTTGTTCTTTTCTAAATATCCTTTGTACTTCTCGATGTTCTAGTGTCTTTTGACTCCCAGCCAAATTATTAATCTCCTCACAAACTGATATAAAATGAATATTAACTGCAAACCTGCATCTCTCACCCCCTCTCTTGCATTTTAAGTGAATGACTAATCCAGCTCTCCTAAAAAAAAACCCAAAAAACCAACACAGAAAAAACCCTAAAACATAATAAAACCTCAAGTGACTGCCAAACTTAGCAGGGTACCACAAGGTACAAGACATTCACATTTATATTCATCTGTGCAAATGGAAGGTATAACACTGGGACACCGTGGCTGCTCTTTCTAGATAATTATATTTTGGAATTGCAATGAAGCAAACAGAATTTCTCCTGCCTGGAGCAGAATTTTGTACAGCTGAAGACTCTGCATCTTCCTGGTGTGAGCAGATCACACAGACAGGGGTTGGGGAGGCTGCACTGAGAGGAGCAGCCTTTTGAGCATCCCCCAGTGCTGCCTCCTGTGCACCATCACCCCAAAGTGATGATCCATAATGCTGGCCTTGAGACTCTCCACAAAGAACTGCTTTGCTTCCAAGACTCACCCTCCTGGTCCCCACACAAAAACACATCTCTGTGTCAAAAGTCAGTATCTGAGATGATGAGACAGCCTAGAAACACCCCCAGAGCCCTTCATGGGCAGGGGGAGAGGGGGAATGGCCCCTGTTCCTGCTCTTCCAGCACAGGTTTGTCACACCTGTGACAAACAGGAGGGGCTTTGCCCTTGGTGCAGGTGGAGCTGTGCTCTGCAAGTCCTTGCCACAGGACACCGTGGTCACTGATGCTTTATAGAGCCCAGGTGCCCAGGTCAGGAACAGAAACCCTCTGAGGCTTCTAAAGACACTAAAAACAGCTCCTGCCTCAGGAAGCCTCTGCTGCTAGAGGCTCAGAGATCTGGGGAGGGGCAGCCAGGATTGTACATTTAATGGATTTTAACACATTTGCTCTGGGCTACCTGTAAAAGTACAATTGAGGGGGGGAAAGTGTAGGAAAAAAAGAAATAACTTGTCTATTTAGTCTTTCCAGCAATGACTGTCCTGGTTCTTGACCTTCTGCAGAAGCTTTTTTTTAGTTGCTAGGTACTAAAAGAGTATTTCACACCGCTGCCTCCAAAATATTGTCTTAATTCAAAAGCAACCACATGCAAAATATGTGTTAGCTTTATACAAAATTTCTACAAAAGAAGGGAGTAAATATATGGATTAAAACAATTTATAGAAAAAGAATGGGGTTTTTTTTAACTGTTAAGATTATTTTTTCTGTTGTGAATATTCAAGGAGGAGTGGAAGAATGTGAAACAGAATTAGTGGATATTCAGCTACCAGACTTCCTTGCACCTTGACTTCACAGATTAAATGCTCAGTTGTGCTCCTAAACGCAAAAGAAAATCTCAAGTTTCTGCATTCTGAGTTTGGGCAAAAACACTCGTGCAAGCCTCAGAGAGGATAGGAGGTGTCTGTTGTTTAGAAGAGGGTTACAAATAAAAATTGGGCATGTACATGCTGATTATGAGAGAGAAATAAACAGCACAAGAAATCCTGCTGAAAAGCAGACAAAGAGATGAAAAAATTAATAAGAACAACTGAAGAATCTTATGCACAGGTATGGGCACTGCCATGTCCCACACCCACCACTGCAGTGTGAGACAAATCTGGAAGTATGAAAGAAGGAACTGGGCACAAACAATACTTTGTACTAATAATTATTCCACAAGAAAGTAAAAAACTGCAATTTTTTTTCCAATAAATATTTCTTCAGCAATGTAGGCTGTCCAGCAATGTAGGCTTTCAATGTACATGCCAAATTCAGAAAATAGTGTAATCATGAAGAGCCTTTATTCAGAAAACTTATTCCATATTTCTAAATCTCTGCTCATTGACTTGAAAATGCCCTTTCGGCCCAAAAGGGAAAATAAATTTTAAAAATAAATTGGTGAGGGAGAGACACAGAAGAGGTTGGAGATGACATCAAATTACCAGAAAAGCAATCTCTCTTATTTTGTTTTTCTTCCTTTTGGTCCTTTTGTGACCTCTGTGACCATCGTTCTGTTTGTCCTCTATAGTTTCTCCATGTTTCTCCAAGGTTCTACATCTAATTATAATGATGAAGAAAAAAATCAATGTATATAAAATATGAAGACTCCAAACCCACTACAGACCCTGTATTTGCTGCAGAGAATTGAAAGCAATCATGGAAAAGGAAAATTGGTTTTACGTTTAATGCTCTCCAAGTCTGAAAATGCAGGGTCTTATAGGTTTTTATTTAAAAATAGAAGAGAAATAAAATTCTCAAATATGTTTTGAAGAATATACTAATTTTTGGTTCATTTCTTTACTGAAAAGTGTAACTGACTTTATTCATTACCAGAAGTCTTAATTTTGAGTTGTATCTGGAGGCTATTTTGCAATATTTGCCTGTATGTGCAGTACAGTAATTACTTTTTTGAAGTGCACTGGAAAAGGAAATGAAGTCAGCAGGTTTATGATCTCAAAGCTTTTTGATTTAATTAAAAGTCATTAGCAGCAACCCTCACTATTCAGTGGCTGAACATGCCCAAATAGAGATCTTAAAGCAGGAGCCATAAAGATGCAGGTTTTACAGCCTGCACAGGTTGAATATACAGCAAAATTCAAGGTTTTTCCTGTCTTACAGTGGACTGAAAACGTGATAATAGAAGGAATATCACTATAAAAAATTAAATGCTGAGCCTAATGGGATTAAAGGTTGAAGTTAGTAGAAGTAAAGCACAGTAATTTATATCATATTCCCCCCATGAATGTGCTGTGTATTAGCTCTGTTCTTGATTTATGGCACTGGAAACTTTTCTGATTCCCACGTTTTAATGCACACACTCAGTCACAGCTGAATTGCTCACTAATGTGCTGTATTCCCTGATGAGCTGGCCAATTTCACACCCAGCCTGGTGACAGCATCTCTGCACAATGGGAGCCCCTTCATTGACATTCTGCTGTAATACCTATTAACAATTAGATTCCTTTTGCTTGCTATTGTGTCTTGCTATTGTCATTCCAACAACAGATGCTTTTCTTATAAACCACTGAATTTACTCAAATTTAAATGTCAGGCAGACCAAGTGAATGCACAGTCCATGAACCTGCACTGGGAAAATGAGCTCACATCTGTCTCATTATAATATATTGTATTTCCATTTCATTTACTTTCCATTCTTAGCAGAGTTTCAAGCAATTTTTCAATTTCCAAACCATGCAGCATCTTAGGAAAAGTGAGGAGGTTTTTTTTTTTTCCTTTCTATGACAGAAGATATATAGTTTGTGGCTATATTTTTGTGGTGTCACCCCAGCACAGTGCTGCTCTCACCAACACTTTTACACTGTTTAACCAAACAAAACAACATGAGAAAAAATACCACATAAAAGTTACCAAGGCAGAAACTCTACGAACAAGTTTCCTGATTAATACTTATGCATAATTCCAAGTATCAAGGACATAAATGAGTATAAATTTTATACACTGGATAATTCAATGAATGGGATTTCACAAGGGAAAGTAAGAACACAGGCTCTGACAATCTGCAATTAAAATGGTTGTAGTGCTGGAGTTTTACAGATATTTAGTGATGCAGGTAATGTCTCAAGGAGTTTCTAAAGTACTTCAGTATTTAGGGAATTAGTTCCTTTGATGTTTTCTGATAGATCTCATTAGTTGCACTTTAAGGTACGTCAGCATGCAAAAAAAAAAAATCTTGTTACTGAATTCAGTATCTGGAGATTGAAATAATGACTTGTAGGTGGCTCAGGTCTCTGCATAAATCATTTAATGTAAGCAATATTAAATTTTAAGAGCAAGATGAACAATTGGCTTGTCTGATATGATTAAAGATGTGAGGAAGAAAAAAAAAACCAACAGCAAATTCTGAGTCTTAAGTTAAGCTAACAGGTGTGAAAGGCAATTCAATTTGTCCTAAAATACAAAGCAATCAAAGTTGCTATGGTTTTATCATTATTTCAAAATGATGACCAGTCTCTTGCATACTTGCAAATGTAGAATTTTCAGACTGATTCATCCAAGGTTAGATTGTTTATTCCAAGTCTTTTAATATTTTCTTACTGTTAGATTTTTTAAATGAACATTTTATTGTTGAGTTCCCTGGCAGAAGTCCATATGAGTTGGGACTGTCATTGGAATACAAATGAGAAAATTAATTAGGTGATGACAGTTTGGAATATTAGTTTTCAGCTGCCAGTTTTTATTAAGTCTCTTTTTCTGGATGTTCATGAAATGATTGACAGATAATTTCAGAAATATGTAGGATGTTTTTAAAATTTTCATACTGGAGAACAATATATTCTAATTCACTCTTTTGGGGGCAGAAACATCCAAAATACCACACTATATTTATGCTGAATAAGTACATTGCATGGAAATGCAGGAGTTTACCCTCTCTTCTGCCAGATTCCACCAGAAAACCCAACTCTCACACACTGTAAAGAGTTTTTAAGACAAGAAAAGAATAAATTTCTTGTTCTTTCCCTGAAAGTTGCTATACAGCACTACAGCCCAAATGCTGGCCTACAGATGTGATTTGTACCTCAGTGGCACTGCTGAAACCCAGTGGCTCTGTGAACCACTGTAAAGTTTGCATTAAATGGGGAGCTAATTACCTCAGGAAGAAGAATTTTCCAAAAAAAAAAAAAAAAAAAAAAGACAAAGGTTCAATTACTTTGAAGAACACCTTTAGTGTAAAAACCATGTTTTTTTCAAAACTAGATTAATATTTTAACCTTAACCCTAGTCAATGTAATGTAAATATGGCAGCTTCCTTGCTGAATATGAAAGCTTGCTTAGCACTGTGCTTCTACTTTATATTTTTATTATATATCTTCAACATGCTAATTTGTTTTCTTTCTCATTTATATTCTCTTGACATGAAACAAAACCAAATTTGAGATCTTTCTAGAGCTTTTGTAGCTCTAGTACATTACTGTTCAAATGCAAGCACAGAGATCTCTTGTTAAAATGTCACTGTTTCAGAGACGTCTTTTGGGTGCAAATGTTGTTATTTAGATGAAAACAGATTATCACAAAAGCAGTGGCTCTTGTTTTGTAAAATTTCATTTTAGTCCAGCCTGTTTTAGAAGCCTACAGCTGTCTGGCCTCCTGTCTTTCTCTCTGATCCCTTGAGCTGAGGAACTTTGTTTGTTCCTGTGACAAAGCACGTGTCTGTCCTTTAGCTGATTAGTGCTTCAACAAGAACATAACAAGATATTCACTGTTTCCAAACGTTTGCACATCAAAGACAACTTTAAGTAGCTTTATGAAATGAATTTGATTTGTTAAACCCTCAAAACTGCAGAAGGATGGAGCTGGAGGAGGCTGTTGATTCCTTGCATCTTGCATTATTAGAACATACAAGTGATCCAGATATGCATCTTTCTCTACAAAATACTTGTGGTTTATGTGTGCCAAAACTTCACCATTCTAACTTTTCCAAATAATTGCTATCACAAACATAAAAATATTTTACTTACAATTTACAAAAATGCTAAACTTTGCAATAATTATAAAGGGCATTGCATCAACCTGTACAGCAGTGGCTTCTTGCCACACGGATCTCTTCACAGAGCACAACCACTGTAAAATACCACAAATTTTCAAAAGTACTTAAAATAGTTCTCCTTCTCTGCTAAGACTATCTTAATATCTAGATTTACCTATAATAATGAGAATTATTGCTGTTCAGTTAAAAAAAGGGCCTAGATTTCTTCTGCCAGGTAGAGTTGAGAATAATTATTCTGAAATGAGATTACAGATATGATTGAACAGGAGATCAGAATCAGAGTGAAAGTTAGAGCAAAAGATTATTTTTTAAAATGAGCTCCAAATGTCATTTTCATTTATTAAATTGAATTCTATAAGCTTCTATAAATTCCATGATACAGAAGACTAAGTTAAGCAATTACTCTCAAAAATATTATCCATCCCTCAGCAATATTAACAAAAAAAAAATTAATAAACCACATATCTACATAGTCTAAATATTCATTATAATGAAATGTTGAAATTTATCTAGTGGGTAAAATAACAATATTGGGTTAAAAGTATGCTTATAACAGCTACAACAGCAGGGAAGGGAAGAGGCAGGGAGCTCTGCAGGCATCTCTGTCTAGAGAATTTGCAACCTTCCCTCCACAGCCAGCAAATTTCACTGTACCCCTGTAAAATGTAGGGCAGTAGGCAAGGTAAAAGAAAAGAGACATAATGAAACCTTTCTACATTCCCTACTCAGACTGAATATGTAGATATTCATGAATGTAATAATCAGTTTAACATCCCTTTCACATCATTCATCTTATTCTTATAGTGCTGTAGCAAATCTATAGAAACAGCAGCAGGCTCCTGCTATCAGTTGGTCTAAGCCAGCTGGACATAAACACTGCTTTGAAAAGACCTGTCCAAAGAATCAAGAAAAACTTAGAAGAGTAGGCAGCAAAATCAAAGGAACAGGCCTAACTGAGATGAGAAAGTAAGTATAAATGTCAAAACACAACAGCATCTTCATTAAGAGCCACTCAACCATCATCTCACAATCAAGTAAAAGTCCAGCAGGTCCTCATGGATCCTCCTCACTATGAAAAGTAGGAGAATTTTATATTCAAAATAACTAGGAGTAAGAAAATTTAGATCTACAATTGTGCCTAAATATAAGAGAAGGTGTTCTACAAATTAAAACTGCCAGCAGACAGACATATAAAGTTTCTCCTCACAAGGATCCCCAAACTTCTGTCAGTGCTGTGGTATCCAAGCAGCCATATGGCCACTAAACCTGATTACAGACACGACCTGACTAAATGTGCACTCTGGGCTCTCTGTAGGAAACAGAGGGCTTACATTAAAAGGTCAACAGTGTTAATTCTCTGTAAATGTCCTTTGCTCAAACATGAGTTTTTAACTAATCCATGTTTCATGACCACCTCCTTCTTTCCCTAAAATTCTCACCCCAATTTTAATTTGAAATAAAGACCCAGCCATAGAGCAGTTTGCTTGGTGTGGTCCCCTGAAGTGTGCTCAGGGACTTGGCAGGCTGGGAAGCCAACACAGACACTGTAGCCACAGGAGGAACAGAAAACACAAACCAAACCCAGTTCCTGTATCTGGTCCATGCAAGCCCTCAGACACACCAGGGCCAGCTCCTCCTCCATGTCCAAGAACCTGGGAAGGCACTTCCAAAGCCTCAGTTAGTGATCTAAGCCTTTTCATAACCAATGCCATCTGCATGGGATTTACCTGCTTTTGCTGAAAGGACCATTTGAAACTCTTAAAGGATACTCACGTTCCTTTACATTTTTCCTTTCTTCATCATCTGTTCTCTGCTGCATCCCCTCAAAGGGCAGGTGCTGATGGCTTTCTCTAAGGCAGTAATTCAACTTCAAACCAACTGCAGGGGAGTGAACGGGCAAGAGCAAGGCATGACCTCCACAAATCTCTGATTTACACTGAACTGACATGTGCTCAACCAGTTCAGCACTAAATCTCCTACATACTCCAATAGTCCCTGCTCCTTCAGGACTTCACTGTCTGATTAGAGAAATTATGAATGCAAACTTGGCTTTCTGATTAATGAGTCATGAACATCACAAGAAGGCAGCAAGCGACCTTTGCTGCTCATTTTTTTGCAGCCTTCCTGTAATCAGCATCACAAATACTTTGGCAGAGTTTGTTTATTGACTCTGCAATGGAGAAAAATCAATTTTCTATGCTGTTTTCTTCCAATTTTAGCTCTTCCACAGGAAATAAAATAGTGTTATAGGTGTCTAGGTTTAACAGCTGCGTGCTCCGGTTCAAACTGGGTATGGCCATATATAACCCAGGTTAGTTCACCTGATCAGGTGAGTGCAAGGACTGCAGAAAAAAAAATTAAGGAATACTGTTAAAATACTGGTAGAAAGCCAACAGAACCTAGAAAACAAAACCCCAAAACACAATTGGAGAAGTTCTATGTAAAAGTAACTTCAAGTAGAAGTTTTGCAGGTATTGCTTTATAAACAAAAACAAAAGATAATAAAAATAAAAATGATGATGCAAAACACATTAAAAGCACCACATCTCTGCTTATCCTGCTTCCCAGACTGTACTGTAGCTAACCAAGGAAGGAAATCCTCAAAGGAAGATTCTCCTCAGGGTGCTGAACACATACTGCTAAAATCAAGCTGCTTAGGTTCCATACCTCCTTTTGGAATAGCACCAAAGCACAGAACTACTCCAGGTCTCTACACCTAAGGCTGAGCTGGGGATTTCATTATTGGGGATTTTGTGCAGTCAGGCACAAGCTCTGTAATGCTGTTACTTTTGTGCAGTCAGGCACAAGCTCTGTAATGCTGTTACTTAACCAACTGTCTGTCAGCCACAGTGAGTAAACTGGTAGGGTCAAAGGCAAAAAGGAGTTTTTTGAGACTGGATACAGGTAACTCATTCTGGCAGCTGAGATTAAATCTTGGTGCTGGAGAGGAAAAGAGCAGCACTTAGCAGCAGTTTTTTAAAAACCAAGTCAAATAGATCTGAAGGAAAACTCAAGAAGTTTTATTTCAACTAGTTTTTTAAGAGTTTTTGCAGGCTCCTTCTGGGGATCATGGGACTGTGAAGTATTTACAACAGCCAGGTAGCTCCATATCCAAACAATAGTCATGCAAATCAGTTGTGCAGACAGAAGAACACGAATTTAAATATTTAAGAGGCAGGAGTCAGCCATGTAGTAGACTTTTTCACAGTTCATTAGAAGATTTAGAAGCAGAAGTCTATTAGCATTCTTCTGCACACAAAAGGCTGATTTAGGAGAGACTAGATGAATTAATAATCAAATATGGTGATGCATATTAAGTACAGAAAAATCAGCTCTAGAAGGTACAGACATGGTTGCCGAAGTGTGGTTAAAATAAAACCAAGTACTAGCTGTCCCTAGGAAAGGGAACAAACACCCTTGAAAAACGTTATTTTTATATTGAGACAGAGCATGTGGTCTTTACTGATTTATTATGTATTAAGACTAGATAATATCTGGGGGCCTGTTTCCACCACTAGCAAATATATGAATGAACTGGCTTTTTGCCTCAACTGGTATTTCCTGAATGAATAAGAACATTAGCTCTAAGCAAGACACATTGCAGCAGCACACTGCACCAAGGTCTCTGTGTGCTCTTTCTGTGTGCCAGCACAGAAAATCAGTTTCCTTGTTTTGCCACTCTGTCTGCTGCTTTTCTTAGGGATCTGTTGTGCCTGTAAAACCCTGGAAATGGTAAAGAATATCATGTGCTGAATAGGAACAGTTGTGACTACCATGATGAAGGGAAGATATGACAGGAGGAGGAAACATTTTTCAGCTCCCACAGAGCCCCTTCCCAGCCCTGCTCCTGTCTGTCCACATCTCCCGTGGTGGAATAGGTCATCCAGTCTCTGCCAAGCAGGAAATCTCCTAATAGGAGAGACAGTCCCACAAGAGGAGGGTCATCATCAAATGCATCAGCAGGGCTGGCATCCTCCACCAGACCTGCAGAGTTAATTGCTCTCTCCAGCTCAGTGTTTGATGCAAACTCTCTGGAGCTTAATGAAGCTCGGTGGTGCAGGGATGAGGAGGCTGCACTCACTCAGTTAATGCTGCCCACACTGCTCAGACTCTTGGAGTAAAATGCAATTTCCATCACGTCTATCTTAAGATGAGTTCTCTCTCAACTGCACCAGCAATAGCCATTCCTTAAAACATGGGTGCCATGTGTGCTCCCAGCAGCCATCCCAAGGAGAGGTGCTGCTTCTCCCAGCTGGGGTGCAGGAACAGCTCAGCATGGCACTGTTACTAACAGCATTTCAGAAAAACTGTCCAGTATCATCATGAGTTTCATAAATGCAGTTTTGCTCCTATGCACGCTCCTATATCATTCAGAGCTCAGAGGGGGAATAGTTGCAGAGAAAGGCTTTGCCCATTCCACAGGATTCATCTCCCCAGGAGGAATGGAGCCAGGAAGGACAAGGGCCACAAGAGCAATGCAGGCAGAGCACTGCAGTAATGAGTGTCAGTGATTAAGTAACACAGCAAAACTGCAAACCTCCAACCAGGCCAATGGGGGAAAAGAGGAAGGAGATCAGAAAAGAAAAGGTGTGCCACAAAGTCAAAATTACTGAGTCTCCTGAAGAAAAATGGTCCAATTATGTCAATTTTCAGGAACACAGTTTAACAGCGTTTTTTTATAAAATGAAATACTGAAGAGCAAACAAATTGTTTGCAAGACTAATACCAACTTCACAAGCACCAAATGGGAGAGGTTTTCAGTTACTTCGTGCATTGAATACAAACCAAAGTTTAGAGATTAAATGTCAACAAATGAAGGCAAAGCATTAATCTATTGTGCCATATCACCTCACTTCCAAATCACTAACAAGCTACTATCTATCTTATCTCTGCTTCACTTATTGACAATCTCCATTTATTTCCTCAAGAAAAGGGACAATCCATTCTGGATTCAGCATACATCATCCTACACAGAAATAAAAACTTTGCAATAAATGGCAGCCAAGTGAGAAGCAGAGTGTGCTCTGCTTTGGCACAAAAGCATCAGAAAAGTATGAAGTGCATTATTTTCTACCCCTTGCATACACACATCTCTCAAACATTCACACTGAACCTACTCTCTTTGGAGAGCAGGAGGAACTGTTCCTTTTCCATTCCTCAGAAAAGATAATCAAGTCTGAAATCACTCTTTTACAGCCAACACACACATCAGCTGTGGGGAGAGAACCTTCCTTCTCTGCACCTTTGGGTGAAACGGGGCAGCCTCTAGGACAGACAGCTCTCCTGGACACTGTGGCTAGCAACAAGGTCATATTTAATGGGATATGCCTTTTGGGAAGAACAGGCTTTCAAGCAGACAGCAGTGTCATGCAAATCTAAGGTCTGTGTTTGAAGAGCCTCTCAAGGGCCAAATTGTATTGAGCAATCCAGTACTTATGTGAGGTTCCTTACAGGGGAACAACAGACATCGTTCTTTACAAGAATTACATTTTAAGGAGTGAAGGAGACATATTTTTTATTTATTCATTTCATATCTCATCTTCTTTTAGAAAAGCCTTGCAGTGACTGAGATATCTGCCCTCAGCAGACAGAAGGTCACAAAAGTAAGCACTCTCAAAAAACTTTACACAGCTCTCCAAGTTTAGCTCCCTTTTCATCTCTGAAGTGCAACACAACAAGCACAAAAAACACTGCAGCAGAGAGGTTTTCTCAGCAAGAGCTTGTCAGGTACCTGCACACAGATCATTTGCAGGTGAAACAAAACAGTGAAGGGATTGCTGTCTCTTGGCCACTGTCACTACAGTAGCTGTGATTCCTGAATAGGAGAAATTAGGTATTGAGAGTCAAAAGAAAAAGCTGGGTGGTGTGGTCATGGTGATTCTTATAATGTAGCAATTACATTTTGAAGCCAAATGTCCCTGAAGTGCAAAGATGTTTTTGTTGCTTTACAATACTGGCAGACTCATGCACACAGAGCTGCCACAATCTACCTTCTGCTTGGATTCAAAATTACTTCTAGGAACCTGAAAGCTCCAAGACCATTTTTTTTTTAAAAATGAAAGCTAAGGTTTCTTAATGCATTTGTGTAACAGGATGCTTCTCTGGCAAACATCAAGGCCAAAGCCAAAACAAAAATATCTCAAAGTACAAAAGATCCCAGGTACAGGTCACCACTGGAGAGGATAATAGACTCGATGGACCATTAGTCTGTTCCACTGTGCCTGTACAGAGCCAGCAGGGAAGGAGGAGGCAGTGAAAGAAAGAGACTGCAGATTAGAAAGGAGGAAAATTATGTAGGGAAGTCAGCTAAAAAGAGAAGCCTCTTACTGAGTTTCCCACTAATATTTTATCACAGCACTATGGCCCAAAAAAGTACTTATGCCTTGCCAGGTTAAATACTTTGCAAACAAATATATTGCAAGCTGGGCTGAGGAGATGTAAAATCAATGCTATAAACATGTGTCACTGCTAATATTGGCTCATATTTCTACTGTTTACAGCATTTAACCTGTACCTCAGAGAAGTCAATAATTATTACATCAATAATGAACACTAATGTCATTGTGGTAACAGCAACTGAGAAAATTTTGTAGCTTTGTCATGATAAAGTCTAAGAACCATAACACTTGAAAACAGAACTGGACAGTTTGGCCAAAATTCTGCCCTGCCTACCTGCACATTTAAAAAATGTAAATTTTGTGCTGCGTTTATCACTGTAACTACAACTTCAGGGTTGCTGACTTTAAAAAGAAATGCCAGAGAACAGGATGCCAGAAAGTTGACTAGCAGTAAAGTCCTGATAAAAGCATTAGTCATAACAGAATAATCAGATACAATCAGAAGGGATAGAAGTTCACTGGTAAATCTGAGAAAACATTCCCACCAATCCAATACAGCATTAACTTTCCAATGCGTGACTGTGCTGTCTAATATAAATGCAGTATAATTAGTTAAAATAATAAAATGACAAGTCCTGTGTGTTTATCAGAAAATGCATCAAGCAAGCAGATAAAAGTGCCTCTACCCTGTAATATTTCAAGATTGTTCCAGTGTGTGTACCAGACACCTGCAACAGTTTACATCCATGGAAAAGGGATAGACTGTGTTGATAAGCACAAAATCAGAATGATATGAGCCTGGGCTTAGTCCTTAATGCTAAACTCTGTGTAAATGTGAGAGCTGGGCTCTGGAGATAGCAGCCAAATGTCATATTTGAACAAGTGATATTGGGAAAAGCTAACTGGAGGTCCCAGAAATAGAACCACAGGGAGGAAGCAAAACCACGGGGGCCATTAGCTCCCAGACAGGATCCATCCTTCACTCAGAGCAAGATGGAGGGGCACTGATTAAAGACATCTCTATGTGACTCAGTTGCAGAGAAAAAAAACATTTTTAATGGAATCATAAAAGTTCGAGCCACTATAGGGATATCTAGGTCACCCAGGCCATTCTCCATCACTCTGAAGTGAACCACACCATGTGGCAAGTGCCTTTGATTAGCTTTAAATGACAGAAAGAGGCTGAGAGCATGCAAAAAGAGCATAAGCATTCATTTCACTGGCTTACACTGAGTTGTTAAGGATGGCCAGTATCATGGTATTTTTCAAGGCACATGGAAGCTCAAACCACTGCACTCAAACTGTCCCACATTTATATATCTTTCCTACATCATTCCACACCTTATTTTCTGACATGCATTTCAATTTCTGTTTTAATTTCAACATAGGAAATTCTTAGGTGGCAGGTTGGCTCTTTTCTAGGTAGTCCCATTAGTTTCTTTGTCTATTTAATAGAATGCATAGGCACTTACATACCTCCCAATTTTAAAAACAGAACTGCATCAAACAAATAAAAAAAATCAATGGCACACCTGGTTAAATTCCTACTGGGAAGCTCTGATATGTTTTCAGCATTGTTGTTATTATTTTTACATGCAAATATATACATTTCTCAGTTTTCTCAGCATTACCAAGTTTTACCATTACTCCATCAATGCCTTTTTTTTTAAAATCAATTTATTCATACAGTTATTTTCACCCACTTTACTCTCATCCCTCTTCCTTTATTAAATGTCTACTTCCTTATGATCAATGTTTGATTTTCAGGACTAGTGACAAATATACTAGGAAGTCATACATATGAACACCAACCATTCCTCTGTCCTGTGCAGTTAAAGCAGAGAGATTAAAATTTATTGTTTGGATGTTTCTGGTCTAACCTTTCCTTTTGAAATCAAACATGATGATCACTCTTTCCTAGAAATTTAAATGCTGTTGAGGAGTGAAGCAGGATCTGTTCCTTGCTAGAGGTCAGCTTATAAACAAAAGTGTTTAGTAAATGGCAGACATGGAGAAAAACTGCTGCAGTCAGAGCACAGAAAAGGCACAACACAGACTCAGAACTGAGATGAGTGAACTAAATTTAGAAAGACAGAAAGAAAAGTAAAAATAGAATGAAGTTCACAAGATCAGAACTAGCTGTATTTTAGGTCCAGGGAAGGCACTAAAAAAATAGGCGAGCAACATCTTGGTTCAGGAAGCAATGCACGCTAAAACCTAAAATCCAGCATCTCCAAGGGCAATCTGAGCCCTGCCCATTGCCAGCAGGGCAGAGCCCTGAGCCCTTGGCAACAGCACAGACAAGCATGTCCAGGTCTGTCCTGCTCCCCCAGCCCTGTGCACACACAGCACGAGCCCTGCAGGGCCTGCAGGAGAGCCCAGGGGCACTGCAGAGGTGCTCAGCAGGTCTGGCATCTCTTGAGGAGAGAACTTAAAAAGAAGCAAAAATATCTGAAGAGCCAAAGAAAAACATCCAGCAATAGTCGGCACAGCTGCTGTAGAATAAATGAGGTCTCAATCATTATTTTTAGCAGAAGTCACACACTCCAAGTCCTGATCCAAAATAAAAGATTTTCCATTATCTCCTACAGCAGTGGGAAGTTATTTCCTACATAGCAACCCATCCCTGTGAGCTGCAGTACATCCACAACTGAATATAGACTCTCATTTATTTCATACTTCCCAGTCATGACCATGTACAGAGCTTGAATATCAGAGATGCAGCATTCCTGGACAACAGATCCAGGAACTTCCACAGAACTTCAATCCCGGGAAAATACTGATTGTACCTAATAGTAATGAGGTGGGAAGTGACGAAAAACATGACAAGACAGCTCTCGTGGGACCACCAGCAACCTCTGACACATGGAGAAAGTTGCACAAAAAGCTGCTGCTACACAGAGTCTGGTGATTAATTTAGGGAGAACGATCTGAAAAATAAGCTCATGCTAAAGTAAAATACTTTGTTCAAAGAAGTGAATCCTTTCATATGTAAAGCACACCAATGGATTTTAACTCATAAGCCTTCCTCCCTTTCTTTCATGATTTTCTAAACACAATCCCTATATAGAATAATCCATTCAGGGTCACTCCTTAAGAAAACTGCTATAACAGCTTCTTATATTTAATTTCTTTACTAAGCACTTTAATATCTATTTCAGCCCAGGGCACAGGACAATTTTGCTATCCTGAACAGCTGAGCAGAAAGCACATGATATGATTTAGGAAATCCCCAGACTGTCAAGACTGGGTTTTGTAAATCCCTCATTGCTAAGTCTGCATCCCACCTGTTTCATTTGACTCCTTTAAGTATTTGCAATAGAAGTGGAACTGCAGTCACCATGAGTTGATTTAAAGCACAAAATCTTTAAAGTATTACTAGTTCTAAATACTCTAAAGAATTTAGAACAACTAAATTAGTAGTTCTAAATTCCACCTTACTAGGTACCCTTAAATATACAGTTATTAACCTGCAACCATCTCTTCAGTAACAAGTACAAATGTCCCAAGTTTCTTTTCCCTTTTGCTTTAACTATCACTAAACCTCATGGAGACACAAACCTTGAAACCACAACCCACAGAGGAGTAAGAGCCCAGGCGAAAACCAGCAGAGAAATGGAGTGTGGCAGGAAATTTGTGCATGTTAGAAGACCACCAGGCCTTCAGGTTGCACAGCCAGCTGACAATGACACCATGGTGACAAGTGCAAACCACAAGGCAAGAACGTGCTGCAGCTGCTTTTTGCTGAACAAGGCTGCAATCAGGACATAACCACAGCGTTGTGCCTTAAAACCAAACTAATTAAAAATTACTGTACTCCAAAGCAAAACATGGATGACACCAAAGTTAATAGATTAGGCCTGTTGTTTCAGCATGCACAGATTTAGAGGAATGGGCATAGTAACAATAAACATGTTGATCTTTGACAGCAATGAATTTGATTCAGAAAATATCACTCCTCTCTTTCATGTTCCCAGTGCTGTTCCTAAGTTTGCATTGCTGCAGACAACTGTAATAACAGCAAGGCTTTACTTAGGAAAATATCAGGAGAAGAATTTAGTTCAAATTCACTGCAAATTTTCTGAACTGCTTTTTAAGAAGGTACATTTCATCTCAGGTTTTAAAAAGATAGTACTGCAAATTCCAAGTCCTTTATTGAGTAATTCTATCAGAAAATAAATCAGACAAATTTACTGGTTTGCCCACTTTTGAGCAGTTTAGAGAATTCCAACCCTATAATTTAAGGTTGAAGACTACTTGAGAAAAAAAAGCTATCTCTGAAAAGGTGGAACAATTTGCCAAAGTGGCAGCAAGCTTTAGGATGTGCAAATGAGCTCCTGTGGTGGTTCCATTCTCACGTTACTTCCCACCTTCTTCGCCACAGATTCAGGACACAAATATGATTTAAATCATAGTTTTAAATCACCACAAGTTTCAGTATTAGGTTTGTCTAACTACAGCTATGCAGCCCTGAAATGTGTAGAGGAAGACCTCATGGTGGGGATTAATTTTGCCTTCCCCCTTGTGTATCCCATAGTTCCCTATGGGGAATTTAAAAGATTAGTACTCATCTCCCGCTTTAATTCTTTCTTTTTCAGCTCCACACCACTAAAAAGCTTTTCTATTATATTTCTGACTTCAGTAGACTCATTTGTCCTTTTAGGTTAATGAAGGAAAACCAGCAATGTTCCCCCACCCCTTTCAGTTCTTTCTACTGGAGAAGAAAAACAAATTCTCCCTTGACCTTTCCCATTACCTGAGCCAAATCAAGATGTTCACCCTCACCACATTTCACCAACTTCCCTAAGAACATCTCAGCCTGCCTGGGCACCTGATTTTCAACATAAAAGATCTAACCAAAATATTGAAGTTCTGTTTTCTTTACAGAGCAAAAATATATTTTAAAGTAAATCTTTAAAATCCGGCAGACTACATTCCTTTGGGAAATAATTGTATCAACAGCAAGCAATAAAAGAGCAGCCTTTACTACTTCAGTAAAAAATTACTTTTGTTTTGTTTTGTTGTTTCTCAGATGGTTATTTTCTTCTAAAGAAATATTTTCATTAATCTTATCCAGCAGTCCATTGTTTTTATCCTGCAGTTAGATAAACTTCTCTTGTGCTGGATAGTGTTGGTGAAATTATATATGACAGTACTGATACAGCTATTCACTTGCATGTTCAAGCCTGCATCAGTAATGAATATTTCTCAAGCTGCTTTGAAGCTTTGGTTATGAAAATAGAATGAAAATGTGATTACTGTCACAGTAATACAGCCAGATTTCTTAATGAGACAATATTCTTTACTTTGCCTCAGACAAAATTTTAGAAATAATACAAAAACATGATTAACACAAATTAGGCCTTGCTGTATTACATTATAGATTAAGTTTATGCAGATGTGTCCTTTTCCCTCATCATTCACAAGAACTTTCTTCAGATATCATCATCTTGTTAGTCTGGGTACAAATTTTGAAAGCAACACAATTGAAAAACAGCCCAATGTGATTGATGCTGATGCTGGATTGATGACATGGATTTTTTCCTCTCTCCATCCCTACAACAAAGACTTGAAGCTTCTTATGTCTCACAAGAGTTTGCACTGTTCAGTAACAACTTTGCACTTTCATTTCACAATTATCCAGATGAAGCTGATGAGACCCACCTCAGTCCCTGGGATGGGACTGACTTGTCAACCACCTCAGGTGAGTTTCAGGGAAGGACTGGCAGTCCCAGCTCCTCTGCTCAAGGAACAAAGAGGTCCTTGGAGTTCTGATTAGCTTCTGTGGGTACTGCTGTTTTTCAGGCTGTCACAGTACCTGTCACTCCACTTTTAAAATTCTGCAACATCCCTTTCTGTTGTTTCCAATATGTAAGGCAGAGAAGTAATAAAATCCTTTGTCATGGCTTTGTGCTGTTTGCTTGGCAGGGAGGGTGAGAAGGTGGAAGATCAGGTGGGCAATGACAAGGAAGCAAACTCAAGGCACAGAGCTCATGTTACTCAGCCTGGCCTTGGGACTGATTGTGATGTGTTTGAAATGCTGCCCAAAATGGTTCCTTTTCCAAATGTGAAGATGCTGGGTTTGGTTTGTTTCCAGCCCTCACACAAGCTTTGTTTTCCTTTCATTAATTTGCTAAACTTGGGTTCTATTCTCTTCCTTAATTTGCCATTATGTGCATTTCCTGTAACTTGTGGCTTTTCTTTAGTTCCACGAACCCTTGTGCCCCATTTCAACTAGCACTCAGAGAGAATCTGACTGGGTTATATGCCTGAGTTGCAATAAGAAGTTGGCTTGAATTGTTATTTACATTCCTCCTTAGAAAAATTACTAAAAAAAAAATAGATTGAAATTAAAGTAAAATGATTTTCGAAAACTATGTCAAATTTCTAATAGGATAGGTAAAGGATGGACATGCAAGACTCCTCTAAAGAAAAAGAATACATGGAACAAGAAATAGAAAAATAAAGAATAAAAAAATCCCTTCCCCAAGCTTCTCAGAAATCAAATCAGAGAGTGTTGATTCACACAGTTTCCAGATGATGAGGAATCATGACTATGTGGTCACTTGCTGATATTTTTTTCTCTGTAGTAAAAATAATGAGAAGAAGCATTATCACCCCTCAAATTCAATCAGACCACTTGAATTACAACCTCAGATTACAGCCAATAACTGCTGCTGCTGTTTGAGGTTATATGGAAGCCATCAGTACATGTATCAGGATAAATTACTGTGACCTTCACCTCTCTGCCTCCAAATAAGACCAGCACACTTTAAGGCAGATGCTACAGTGGTAAAAGTCCCATTTACTACATGGCATTGAAAGACAGAAACACCAAACCCCAAAATAACAGCCAAGGAGCAGCAAACAAATACATGACATCCTAAAAATTCACCTAATTAAGAGAATTTCTCATAATTTTTAGCCCTTGCATCTGCTGTTTTCATCCACCTATTATCTCATCTTAAACATAAACTGTAAGATATTTAACAGCATATGGTTTTGTGATGTGTACAGACTGTGGCTGGAATAGCAAGGTCATAACTGGCCTGCAGGTACCCCTGCAATACCAACATTAATAAAATCTAGGCAGGGCAAAAACAACCTAACCAATTACGGGAACAAGCTCATCAAAGGAAGAAGGATTTTGCAGAAGAGAAAGGCTGCTGTTACAGCTGGTGTCAGCAATATTAGGAAACTGAGGGACCAAATGTTAGCTGGGACATTCCAAATGAATCCTGAACCATAAACCAAATGGTAATAAACAAAGCTATTTGTCAGCTGACCCCCCTTGGATGTTGTTAACAGGCACACAGCATGCCCATAGCCTATGGCAACCTGCAGACTCCCAGTGATAAAATCATGACAGCTAACAGATGAATCCTTTCTGAATTCTATTAAATAAATTAATAATCTTAGCAACATCATTACAGCAAAACATCCATCTTCTGCAACAGCTGTTCCTCCGTTGCTTGTTGCATTTATTTTCTGTGCTGTTGCCATGCCTTATGCAGTACAACTTAACTCAGAGACTGAACTTCAGCACCTCAATGGCAAACCTATAAAAGCAGATTATTTGCATTTTTTATGCAGTTTGTGCAAAACACGAGCTTTTGCCTGAACAGAAAAATATGTCTAACTGCTCTGTCTCTAAAGTAAACAACAATAAACTTTGGTACTTTCTGAAAAGAAACAAATGCAAACCTTACAAAATAGACAACTATGATTCATATAAAACCTTTTCTGCATCTTTCAATTCATCAACAAAGATATTAAATTAAATCTAATATGCTTTTGTTCTGTCTTCAGCTGACTATGTAATGCTAAACAAAACTTGGTGGAAGTTAAAGCATGTCATCAAATTGCTTCTGAATTTGTTCCACAGTTACAATCTGCACCTCTGTAACCTGAAAAGAAAAATGTTCCTGGTATTCTTCCAGAACAATAGAGCCAGGATAAGCAATAAACAGGTAGCTTAGGAAACAGAAATGACAAATAAGAAAAATTTCCCACTTCACATTGAGACAGTGTTGACTTCTCCAAGACCCCATCTCCATCTGAACTCACAGATCAGGATGTTGTAACTGATTGTGGTACAGAAGCACTTGTGTATAGTTCTGGACCTGGGCAGTTCTGTTTTGCTTTACCCACTACACGCTCTAACACTGCATTGAGAATTTAATTGAACATTTACAATTTTATACCTCAGATGAAACTACACTACATAGAAACCTTGGTAAGCTTGGAATCATTAAAATCACATTTTTCTTTTTGGTGACACTTCCCATGCTACATTCAACCAAAGTTACACATTGCAGAACTTTTCCAAAGGGATAGAAATGCACAGGCCACAGGGGCTTTTGTTTTAAGAGCACTTTTGAGACCACTGGTACAGACAGTGGTCTGTGGTTAATTTGCCATTAAATAAACATGCTCAGCATCAGATACAGCCTCCTCTTTCTCATCTACTGTATGGGAAACTATGCTTTTCTCAAATGTATTTAATCTTGTAAATCATGGAAGTGAGACCTATGAGAACATTTGCTCTACTGGTCTTCCTATGCTGAGATTTCCAATTGCTGTAGCAACACTTCTTGTAAATTGTTTTTTAAATCCTGTTTTTGCAGAATGACATGAGTTGTGACATCTCTCCATGCTTGCTCTGTCAAAAATTCTTGTGTAGTTTACATTTCCACTTACATTACAAACATCCATTGGATATCTCAATCTAAAGCAGAGTAGAATTCACCTCAATGTTTTGTAGCAGAGTTTTCATGTTGCTCTCCCTCTCCCTGAACTGGTCTTGGAATGTACTTCAGAACCTACTTTTGTCAAAATTCACACTATTTTAAGACTAACTTCCTTGAAGTGTGATGTGCCCCACACATATATGGCAGTATTTCCATAGGGCTCAAGATTTACAGCAAGTGACACACTTAACAGGTTTCTTTACATATTTACAATTAATTTTTTAAATTTCCTTCTCTCCTGCAACATTGCTGTTCCCTCAGCAGTTACATTACCTATAAAGTATAATAGTCTGTATTGCAGAAATCATCTCAGTGGTACAATTGCAGCAGCACTAATGGTAGAAGCATCCTGGAGCTTTGGAGAAGCTTCAGCAGCTGTATCAAATGAGGAACATAAATACACAAAACTTGTCTTCTGGCCCTGGTTCTGCTACTGACTCTCTGTCTCAGATTAAATTCAGCTCCTTATCTTATGAACTGCATGACAACAGTATTTGCCCACCAACCACAGAACACATTAACAATTCTGCCAGACAAAGTACTGGGCATGGATTTTGCACTAAGACTGATTTAAATTCAGATTACAGAAGTCACCCTTTACATGTCCTTGAAAAATCATGCAATACAATTGCTACAACATTATTTTAGTTACATTTTTACTGTCTTGTTCAGATAAACCACACAGAAGGGAAAAATGTAGAAATATTTTGTGAAAAATGGAATTTTGTATAGGAAGACACTTTTACAAAGCTTATAATCCCCAAAGTCAAGACAAGGCAGGGTTAGTATGCTCTGAGCAGATGGCCTGTGCATTTCTCTTTTCAGTGGTGGACGCTGTTCAGGTTCTTCTATTGCAGTCTTAGGATATAATACACAGCAAGGGGCAAACATTTATCTCTGAGCATCCCACAACATCCTCATGTGTCCCCTTAAGCTGTTTCACATGGAAAGGATGCCATGTACCACAGTGCCTGAGCAGGAGCCTGGGGGAACATTTCTGTGACAGCTTGGAAGAGCACCCAGGTCCTTTGAGAATATGTGTTTGATTCAAAATAAACTATTATGTAAAATATATTAAAACCCCCAAAATCTTGGAGGCCTTTTTCAAGAGGAAAAGCACTTAGTCTCCTTCCTCCAGTTCCATGTTAGAGCAAGGAGAAAGCCCTGCACAGGCTTTCCTTCAGGAGGCAGAGCTGGTTTCAGTGGCCCTTTGCTCTCTGCCCACTCTGTGTCTGTGTCCCTGTCACTGCTCTGAGATGTGAGAGCACAACACAGACACAGCAGGGAGCTGGGCAGGAGCTGATGCAGATTGAAGCTGACAGGGAGAACCCTGAGTGACCAAAATCTCAGAACTTCTTAAACCCCCATTTAAAAGCCGTGCTCAACTTCCAGCTTAACTCTTCCAAGCCCTTTCCATGATGTGTTTAGGAAGGCAAACTGCTCAACACAGGGTCATGCAATCATTTGGAGAGACCAGGGATTAAGCAAGGAGACATCTGTACACAAGTCCTCCTTGGACCATGGCCAGAGCATTTTACAGTGCAAGATAAAATTTAATTAAGCTTCATAGGTTAAAAACATACTCTATCTGTTGTTGTCTGTCATAATGGCTTAGAAATGCATAATCAAGTATTTTCTCTCTCATCCACACATTTGTTATTAGATTATTGCCCTTGAGAGCTCATCTGTAGACACTAATTCTTTTTGTACTTTTTAACTGATTATGAAACATTTATTCTGAGGAAGAAACAGACACGTGGCACCCAAAAATCACATAAAATATGCAAAAATATCTATGAAAAAGGAAGTTACTTTGTATAACTGTGAAGATAAAATAGAGACATTTATTTATTCACTGAAAAAACCCCACAATCCCTTACAAAGAATTATCAGCTTTATACTAGCTCAGTCAATCATGGGACTCTGGGAGAGGCAGAATATTCACATTCTATAAGAACCTATACCTATTCTTGATTGTGAGTAAGGAAAAATTTGGTTTCAAAGTGGGAAAGTTGGAAGGATGTCTCCAAAGCAGAGCTGGATTATGGAGATAAATGGGCTGTTCCTGCTGGGACCCATTTGACGGGATTCATCAGGAATCAGAAGCCTCTGAGGCTGCAGAGCCACTGAATTGCCACCTCAGCCACAGAGCAGCTCCTTATAACCTGGAGAAACACTTCTGTGGCTTTAACTCTGCAAATTAATGAAGGTAACATGTTATGTTAAGACAACAACCCTGTGTGTTATCCTAACATCTCTTTTCTTCAGTGTGACCACTTTCACTTTGCAAGGGCTGCCACGGTCACACTCCAAACCCATCTGGTAGCATCAGAAATGACAGGCCAAAGGGCGTGAACTGCAAGCATTGTCCTCCAAATACACACGAATGCCCCTCCAAAAGAGCCAACACAGCTCTTTATTTGGGGGCAGGAGGGCCACCTTCTCCTGCCTGAGACTTTAAAAGCACCACTGGTTACACTGGGTTTGTTGAGTCATGACGCTAGTAAAGAACAAAACAAAGATGAATCAAGAGAACCTTAACTAACCTGGAAGCTTTAAATCCATTTCAGTTCATTCCTCTGCTCCCTACTGGAAAGTCTGGGCTGCAGAGAGCAGAAGCCAGCCTTATTCATCTCCAGCTCCAGGAACAGAAGTGAAGGAATGGCGCACCCCAGTTGTCCTGCCCTCCGCTTTCGAGTTTGCTCTCACCTGGCGCGTGGCTGCTCAAAAGGAAACCTCTGAGTACCTCCCCCCATTATTATTGTAACAGGCTACAAAGTTACCTGAAGCCCTTTCAATTCGCTGGTCTTTGGACCCAGCTCCTCATCCTGAAGAGATGAAAGTAGAAGAGTAAACCATTCAGCTCAGAAAGTGAGGCCTAAGTGGCCTAAACAGCAGGAGTTAATTAAATTCAAGATACATCCAACCCAATTTGAAGTTCTATTCTGGCTGACCTGTCCTGGTGATCAGGTCATGCCATACAAGAGTCAGCCATTTACACTGGAACAGGAAGCAGAAAAGAAACCTGACAGCAGTCTAACGTGGCATCCAGAGCTCTTAGTCAAGAGATGCTTTAATTCCTATGGTACAGTGCTAAAAGGAAAGAGGTTGGGTGTGATCAGTGGTTGCTGCCTTATTTGTACCAGTGGGCTCACCTACCAAACAAATGTACATGTGATGATATTTAGGAGCTTCCTCTTCACTGCTGAATGAAAGGAAGTACTTCAACTCCACACAAAGAGTGTCCCCATGTTCCAGCTTGGTCTGGGAGGCCTGAGTCCAGCACAAGAGAGGAATAACCCAGTCTGAACTAACCCAGAGCAGCCTTGACACTTCATTCCACCACTCCACATGGTCCACAATGGCTGTGTCATCTGTGAGCATCATAAACTTCATTGTTCCTCATGACTGGTGATTTTGGGGCCTGTGTGGATCCACAAGAGCCTTGTAGGATCCTCTGCCCCTTATCCCTGTCACCACGTGCCACAACACCAAGGGGGGCTGACAAGGAGTTGCCCACGTTCAGACCAGTGTGCCAGGAGGCAAACTCTGAAGCACTTGGCTCTGGAGCAGTGAAGACACTGATAAGGACACAGAGTAGACAATTTGCAACTTGGGCTTCAAGTCTGACTTCAAAGCCATTTCTGCACCTTACATGCAGCCCATGCTCCCAGAACCTGACTCCTTCTGCATCAGCTCTATTTAAGATGGCAGTGAAAACTCTCAGGCAGTGCTTTGAATTTTAAAAATTTAAACCTGATTTACAGAATCAGTTGGTTGAAATTTATGTAATTAAAAAAAATTATCCATTATAAAATCCATTATACATGATACACTGTCGCAATTCTGAGAAAAAGTTTAAATTGCAGACCTTAATGTCCCTAAAACTAAGAAAACACAAATGTTCTTTTCTTGCTATTCAGAAATCAACTCAAAACATTCAACTGTAAATTCTTCAACAGTACAGGGTACAAGACCAGAGGTGTTCAGGTGTCCTTCCTGAGAACCCTTGACAATTTTCCTCCTGGATCTACAGCTTTTCCAGGGACCCACCAGTGCTTCCAAGGACAAACAGGTATAATCTAACTCCTCGTGGGAACAGCTCTTTGTTAGAAAAGCATGGCTGGGAGTGTCCATTTGTGTTATTTCCCAGGTTAAAGTCAGGTTTCTCAAAAATTTACTATCCATCACTCCAAATTACAGCACACAGCTGCACTAAGGTTTGCTCTAGTGTTGCAATAAATATGATCTAGAAAATAATGGAGAAAGACCAAGTCATTGCTTACGTTTATTTGGAAATAAATTATGTTACTTGCTTCTGTTTAACATTGTGAAGTGTTCTGTAGGCTGTATTTGACTCCCTAGAATCCGTTCAATTTTGTCCAACCATGATGCAGAGTGAGGATATTCTGGACTCAGTGATACATTTTTCCTGTAGCTCCAGGGCTCCATAAGGAGCCAAGTGCCTCTCAGCCACTGCAAGAACTTCAGTGTTACTAATTCTGGCAATGCCCAGTTTTGCAACCATCCTGTGACCCATTTTTTCCCTCACAGCTCTCCAATAAAGGAGTCAGTTTCTCGTACTTTTGATGAAAATGGTGAGAAATCATGGAGCCTTTGACTATGAAAAGTTATTATACTTTCTTCAAGGTCTTAAACAACTACATTTTTCAGGCCAGTAAGACTAAAAAGAAAGTTGGAATCCCTAAATGAAGAATATATATTTTTTCAGATGAGAAACAAAGAAGATTATCAGTCCTTATGATCAAAACATACAAAATAATAATTGCATGCTTTTGTGATTTTCATTTGCAAGAAATGGCCCTGAAATGTCAACAAAGAATAGGATGGGTTGTTTTAAAGATGTCTAAGAATTTAGCAGGAATGAAGAAAAAATCTTTTTAGGAGAAAACTTAATAAGTGCTTTCCAGTTTTGGTAGACAGATTTCCAATTCATAAAAGCTGTTTCAGTCCAAGTACAAAAACGTCTTTCTTTTGGAAAATATTGAAGGGGAACATTTTACTGAATTAACCAGAGCTTTGAATCAAAAATGATTTCTTTCTTCTCTGATTCTTTGCTCTTTTATCCATTATCCCCTAACTTTAATCCACAATTACAAAAAGAGACAGTATCTTTCTCATTGATGGACCACAATGTGGTAATCAAACAGGTTTTAAGATAAAATTCGTTTCAGTGAGTCTTGTATATGTTATGTGTTAACTCATGACTGCTGATGAATAGTTGTGTGATTTGATCAGACTTGTACAGCATTCTGCTGCTTTTTTTCACTCAGATGAAAAAGTAATAAATGCCACGAGTGTGATATACAATCTATCCTTCAGGCAATTCCAGCAGTTCAGTCGTGTAATTACACAAAGCAATTCTCATCTTTCCAGCTCCAGTCAATAACAAACCGTGGAGGAAAGTCCTGGAAACACAAAGGAGTCCTTGACCCTCTGCACAGAGCAGAACAAAGGTGTGCCTGCACACATCCATGGAAATCTCCAAACCCTCCAAAATGTTTGAAGCCCAAAGAAATAACCTTCAGAGGCATGACTGATGATTTGAGGACTGATGTACACCTGCACCCTCCTGGTGCTTTCAGCATGTGTGGCTGCATGGGAACTGTGTTGAGCCAAAAACTTGCCAAGTTTACAGCAAAACTCTGCAATGAATATGGTGGGACAAGTGATGGACTCCTTGCTCACATATGAATAAAGGCAGCTAAATGCTCAACATAAAAATTTTATTTTTATTAAAATAAAAGTTGATTGTTATCTAGGGAAATACATGAAATAAATTAAGACACAGAAAAAAAGTGGAGAAGTGAGGAACAGCATGCAAGAAACCTTTCCTGACATGAAAAATGCTTTAACTCTAGCATAAAGGAATACATAGAAATCAAATTGCATAGTCTTTAATCTGCTTCTGCAGCCTTGGAAAATGGTGCAGCCTCTGCGAAGACTGAGATGCAATCAGATTTTTTTTAGTTCCATTTGCTTCACAGATCAGGTACAAGATGCCCTATAACACAAAGCCTGTAGTGGGTAATCTATTGTTCGTGCCAGAGATAAAATAATTGAAAACAAAGCATGACACTGACTGTGCCTATTAGAATGTCTCCTTTAAAATATTACTTCATAGTATCAGATCCTTTGTCACACCCAATAATTTGTAATAAATTACTTTAATCACAGCTGCATTAACAACATGCCTAGGGCAGATAGGTAGATACACAAATCTAATGGCCTAATTCATGTGGCAACTGATTGCAGGGAAGAAGGGGAATTTCATCAGCTCAGATTCTAATCAAAGAAAAGGTCAAGTTTCCTGTAGCTGTAAGTCAATTGTAGAAATGATTAAAAGTGCATCCACCTGCCTGGTAGGTGCTCCTGCTCAGCCACCACAGCCCTCCCCTCAGCCCAGCTCCTCTCCTTGGCCTCCGAGGGAATCAGGTGTCTGCCAGCAATTAGCCTTAATGATCCAGTAGCACTTTCCTGAGAAGGATGTTGAGAAGCCTAATTGCAGAAAGCAAGAGTGGAGGTTCTGCCTGCCTCCACAGAGCTGTAACTCCTGCTCTGCCAGGGCGCCTGCAAAGCTCACCCACAGCACAGGGTTGGTAAAATCGGGGTAGAATTTTGTAGCCTTCCTGGAAACTCCAGGGTGCAGCTCTTGAAAATGGTACATATCCCCAGCACAGGCAGCTCTGTTCAGATTTGGGGTACTGATGTCTGCTCCCAGTTTTGAGACTTGCTCTCCAGCTGAAGCATCAATGTTTGCTGGGAAACCAACACCTTGTATTTGACTTTTGTAGATAGGTTGTGATGTAGGTACATTAATTACACTGTAGTTAATCTGATTACAATATGATTCTAATTTTGATGTCTGTAATTACTACCACTTCATATAGCTAGAAGGTTAATTTAATGCCTGAATTACTTTTAATTACCTCTTAAGTTCCTTACTTTCATATTTAGTACATGCACTTACTGCAAAATCCCACTATCAGAAGATTAACTTAATTACCTTATTTCAAGTGAACTTCTATTCCTGGGCAATTCCTAGTGATCTGTGTGCTCACATCTTTAATTAGTCTCTAGCACATTATGCACGTCTGTGTTAAGAATGCACCCCTTTAATTGCCATCTTGTATCTTGTAATTGCAACCAGTTTTCAAACTTCCTGGGGTTACACGTGTGGCAGGGATAACGGGGTTCAGTTTTATACAGAGTTCACCAGATGACAAAGCCTGACTGAAAAGCATCAGTAAAGCGATGCAGAGACTTTATCAAGCTCATATTTCCTGAGTTCTGCAAAACGTATAGTCAAGAAATAAATCTCATACACACAGTTCCACCAACCCCTGCTTTGTGATGCTGTGCAGTTTTCTCACACATTTATAAACTCCAATAAAGTTTATTATTCTTCATTTTAGAAGCTTTTGTATCACACAATCCCTCCAGTAAATGCAAAGATTAGTCCCAGCCTCAGGGCCAAAATCCATGTCTAACACACTTCACTTGAGAGGACCTGATCACAGCCACCCACAGAAGGCTTAGTTTCAAAACCAGCAGGGTTTTGAATGAGCCATCATTCAAATGATGCCTTATTGAAAAGGGTTTTGAATGACCCTTTGAATGACCAATGAGCATTAAATTAAGGCCTTTGCCAGGCCCCTGAAGCAACAGAGATGTCCTTCCATTGCTGCAAGCTCAGCAACACCAACAAGTGTCCTTGTGGACCTGGCATGATGATGATAAGGTCAGCCAGGCATCCGAAATTTTGAGCAGGTAACAGAATAATTTGCTTTGAAACTCACTGTTATCTTTCTGATTAGGGAAAGGGCTTGTTGTAATCATTTTTGACTGGAGACAAAGTAGTTTTGAGAAATTAATGCGCTACAGGTTAAAATGCTGTAGGCACTTTTGAATAAGAAACATTAGCTCCTATTTAGTTCAGTAAAATACTTTTCATTCATGGGGATTTGGATTTATCTTGCTGTTTCTGAAAGCAGAACATGGGAACAAAAGGCTAAAACATTGTAAAATAATCTAGGTCCTTCATTGTGAAGGCTAGTGGGTGCTATGAATTTTTCTGTCTATACCATAGTACGCTCCTATTACATATAAGGCCCCAAAAACAAGCGTAAGACACAAAAATATTTCCCATAAAGTGATTTTAAAAAGCAGGAAAGCACAAACATAACTCAGTTTTGTTCTAGTAGAATCTTTGAGATGGAGATAATTTTAAGATAAATGCTTAAAAGCTGAATCAATTGACTTAATCACCAGTTAACTGATGGAAAAAACTGGGCTGAGCTGCATCAGGAACTGCACATGCAGATGTAGGGAGCAGCTCCTGCTCCCAGGACAGTGAGTGAGGAGTTCTGTGCCAGCTCTTCCAGTGGCTTTGGCAACTCTGGCAGATGGCCAGTCAAGCACCAGGTTGGAAATGAGGTTTCCTCACAAATGCTATTACTAAAAGACGTGATAATGTGCCACATCAAGAGAGATTCAGATGTTACAAACCACTATAAAACTAAATGAGGCTGGCTTCTTTACACAGAGAATACCCTGAATGAGGTCAACACGAACAGAAGCACTTCTCCCTTCAGAAAACCTGCTTAAACTTGTGAAACAGCAAAATGCAGATAACGTTAATGCTTAAAAAGAATGGAAAATCTCAGAAAAACGTCATTCTCAGTTCATTTGTTTCCTTTCCTGGGTGGTGACCAGCATAATATCAGGCTGATGAAATGTGTTTGATGACAAACTCTGCTCAACTATTCAAATCCTTTGCATACAACATTCCTGATAAGTTAAGGATCTAAAATTGCTTAACCAGTGTTAATGTGCAAGTTAATTGAAGGTCTTATATGAATCCATATACACTACTGAAGATTGATTAAAATAGCTCTATGAAAGGTACTCTAAGCCAATGCTCTTTTACGCTCTCAATTAGTTTCTTGATGAGATTCCAGAGAGAAGAGAACGAAATTAAGTGAAGGGGCAAAATGGCACCGAAAAGAAAAATCCAGTGATGCAATTTAAACTCAAATGTTCTTCTCCACGACACACTCTGGCTCTTTCTCCATATGTGTACACATCACATCTAGAGACAAAGCCCTTGAGGCGCCTCACACAACCTCCACATTTCACTCTGCTCACAATTCATTCTTCAGACACAAAGCAAATGAAGAGGGATGATGCTACAGAACACCAAATGCTATAAAGTTCTGTTCTGAGGATATTTGGGTACATACATTTTTAAACTGTTTGTATTTAGACAGCTAATGCTACTAATCTACTGCACACAAACAATATATTTTTAACATGCTAGTTATGTTTTGTGATAGCAGAAATGTGGATTTTTCTTTTTTTTTTTTTTAATAGGATTTGCCATTGATTGTTCTATTTAAACAGCACCCGGGTTCTTCTTTGGGAGTGCCAAATATTTTTATTTTGTGAAAATTAAAATATCAATAAGTGATAGGAAGAGGGTGAGAAAGGATGAAAACTATTCCCTGGCTGCCTTTTTCAGCTTAATATTGATCACCTAAGCAACAGCTTTCATAGTTCATCATCACACAGAAATAATCTAATGTTTCTAATGCTGATTTTCTTGGTAGTTCAAATAATAGCTTACATATTTGTAACTAAACTGTTGCCTAACAACCCTAATTTAATGTGGATAGATAAAATACTACAGACCTTTTGCCTATACTGGGCTTTTTGCACCTGCTTTCTCATTAAAAAAAAAATAATAAAAAAGATTATGATGACAGGTCAAAGATTTATCCTGGATTCAGCTCTTCAGGGCTGAACCAGAAAATTTTTTTGTTGTTGTTGTTTTTTGGGTTTTTTTCATTAGAAGATGATGAGGGTAAGAGATGGATGTGCTTCACCATAAGGACTTCTTCACCATCAATCCTATCTATGCCAATCAAAAAGAAATACTTCTCTCTGCTTGAACTTTTCTGGGTCCTGTTGAAAACAAATGGGAGTAGAGGGAACAGAAAAGATTTTAAAGGAGCTAAATTGCTCAGGTATCCAGGGAACCAGATTTCAAGTGTGATCCTCTCCATCAACTGTAACCTTTCTGTTCTTATTGAGTAAGAGGAGCACCAGGACATGGCAAATACTCATTTTTTAAATAGTTACACACATAATGTACACACACAACACATGCACACACATTTTGCTCATCACTTCCGATGACAACTTCATTTGCATGTATATGTATAAATATAAATAAATAGATACCAACAGTCTTTGGTTAAACCTGATTTTTTTTTTAACAGAACTAAATTTCAAATGTGTATTTATGTGGTTGATTCAGGGCATCTCTTGTGCAGATTTTCAGTGGATATAAGCCTTGCAGCCAACTCAAAAATAATCAGTGGAGGACTTAAAACACAGAGGATTAGGTAAAAAGAAAAATTCACAGAACTATGTATCCGAAATTATCTCTCAGCATTTCATTAGCCTAATGGAGGACATTAAACAAATAGTCTTAATGAAAAAACTAATTTATTTGCAGGAGTATAGTTATTATGAGCACAGTTCCCTCATTTTTAATGTAGTAAGGTATTTTTAATTAGGTTTGAATGTTTAACTATATTCTACAAATCCTTTTACTTATGCAGCCCATGAATTTTTAAATTAGATTTGATTTTTTTTAGTTAACTACTTTCTGCAAACCATATTAATATTCAAATTTAAATTTAGGAAAAGAAGGAAGATACTGCCTCAAAGTGATGGATTTTGTTTGATGCTACTACCTTGCTGCCCAATATTTTATAAAGAATACAGACCAAGTTTCAAATCTCTAAATGCCACAAAAGATTATTTGAGAAATTTTCAAATAAGCAAACTAGAGATAATTTTCCAGCCCACCTAACAAAAATGCACTGAGTATCGAATCCTTCTATGGTGGTTCCACACAAAAATACCACTGCATCAATTCTTTTGTAAAGTTTGAAACCCACAATTCAGGAAATGCTAAAAGGCCACACTTTCCACCTCTTCACGTAGTGAGTTGTACATTGACTACTGATTTTCCAAATGGTTCTCCAACAGGTTATGTAAATAAAATTTTATTGTTACTTTTGTTTAAGGTTGATCAAAATTCTTCCCTACTCCAAAGAATTATTAAAAGGGAAAATGTTCTTCTTTTTTTTTCCAACTTTCAACTCTTTATAATATATTTCTGAAGTAGAAACAAGGGACTTGTTTGCATTTTGTCTGATTAAATCAAGCATCTTCTGTTTTGTCACGACAAAAATTGACATGAAAAACAAAATCATTATTTTCCATAAAGGTTAAAAACACTTTTCCTTTGAAAAACTACATGTTACGAAAATGTGTTTTAATGTGAATTTTTTTGTCTTATGTATTTAGATAAACAATCACTTTTCTATAAATAGGTAACTAAAGGTATTTGTTTGTCATTTCTGAATTTTCTTCCAATAGCAGCAATTTCATTTTGTTACTTTTTAAAAGCACCACCTGAGGTTTTCTTAACTGTTACAGCTGGAGTTATGGCTTTAATGCTGGAAATGTCAGAATTTCTGTTATTTTTTTTAAATGTGGCAAATTTACAGGCACATGGACATGATTTATTTTTCATATCAATCAGATCATGTTTGAATGTGTATGGAGCCACTTTCAGCAAAGGTGATGTGAGAGGGAAGTAAATATATTATATTATGGTTGAATGCAATTTACTAAATTTCTCTTTCCTCTGTGACTAAATTGTCATCTGTTCTCTTGCAAATAAAAGAGGCTGCACCTTCAGAGCCTTCTCCCTTCTTAATGATCATGTCTGTAAAATGAGAAATACTGACATTTTCAAATATGCATTCTCAGTTACTATTCCACATTTTTTATTTGACAGACCAGCATGATAATACTGAACTCAAGAGGTAATTACAGAGTGACAAGTTTCATGATTGAAGTGCTGCTTCATCCAATTACTTCCACAGCCGTGTTAGGCAGATATTTCATATCCAAACCACCCAAATTGTGCTGTTTGCTCTCCTGTTACACTCTGCCACATGCAAGTCCACCAGTCTTCTATCTCTCCATCTCCCAGCTGAGATGGTTTTCATTACATATTTATCAGCCTAAAGAATCTTGTTTTAGTTAATTTAACATAATGAAGCCTGCCTGCATGCTAGTTTATCATTAGGGTTCTACCTCACCAGTGATGTATTGCTCTGTAAAAAATTCAGATGGTTCAATGTAATGATGCATTTCATTGGTACATCAAACAACAGAGTAATGATTAATTCATTGATACATGATCAGAAGAATATTGCATTGGGTCTGCTCCAATTCTGCTCTGAGTCCTTCCCTGACAATCTCACAAGAGATCCCCATGGTTACCCACACCCTCCTCAAACAGATCCCTATTTCCTGCAGAACATAGGATTGCTATTCTTCTCTGATGCTTTCCTTTCTTAATTTCCTCATCTCTTCTCCATTTTTCCTTCCATGCCACTTCCTTTATCTCCATAATCTTCACATATGACCAGATTCAAAGTCAATGGAGAGCCCAGCACTTACACATTAGGATATATTACACCTCTTTTTACACCCTACATCCACTTCATTTCTCCAGGCTACTGAGGAAGAGTACTGACGAGCTTCTAAGTCTGACTACTTGGTTCTTCTGAAGGAAATTCAGTTTTCTGACAGTCAGTAACTTTCTGCTGGGTAATTAAAAATGCATCATGAGTTTGCAGAGTTACATAAATGAGCCAGGAGGACAGGTGAGAGTCTGTGCCAGGAGCTGGGGCTCCCCACAAGAAGGACTTGGGCCAGGTTACACCGCCTGAGGCAGCAGCTGATGGCAAAAATCTCACCTGGAAAAGTGCCTGCCCCTTTGCTGCTGACTGGGCAAGGCAAGGAACCCCATCTTTCACAAGACCTAAGGAGGAGTTAAAATGTGAAATTAATTCTTTGGGTTGAGGAGATGAGCGCATTTTAAACCCACAGTGCAGCTGCAGTACAGAAGGAGAATTTTGAAAAGGACATAAGAAGTATTTAGGACACATGGAAAGGCCATTAAACCCAGCAAAGTTCAATTTATTCTCTTCTGCACTATGAACATCTCTAATGGTTTCCAGAATGACCCCTCTGGTTTTGTGTGCAATCTTGCTGCCTGGAAAGCAGTACATTTGTATCTTGTAAAATATAATCTCCATAAATGCCTCATTATCCTATTATCTGCATTAGGCTGGAAACACTAACTTGAAAAGACATTACCTATAACATCTTAAATGTTATATAATTTAACTGAGCTTTCCCAAACTATGTTTTGTAGTCTCCCACCACAAAAAACAAACAAACAAAAAAGAAAAACAAAAAACGCCCCCTTCTTCCCTTTTAAAGTCCAGAATCAGTCTTATTACTATTCTTTCCCTTTTTCAATTACTACAAGGTATTTTGTAATATGCTGATATATTCTGAAGTGCACTACTACCAGACACAACTAATCCCTGTGTTCTTCTCTTTCAATTGCAGGTTCTAGAATTATACTTGATTTCAGCAAATCTCCCTTTCTGAGCTTCTAAAGGAATTTTCCTGTCCTTTATTTCATATTAAATTTCTTTTTTTTTCTATTATTTGCTTTCCAATGAATAGGCTAAGATAACAGAATTGTAATGAATTCACATGGTTCTTAAAGCGCTTATGATATTTAAGTAAGATCCTTGTTCTTTATACCATTTATTATAGAAATAACTTGTATTTTTAATACTAATCATGTGACACATCGATGGTTTTCCTTGAAAATGTAGAGTCCTGTGCTGAAAAAAATATTCATGTTTCATTTTACACACTATCATTAGAAGTGGCTGGAAAAGTCACAATGAAATTGTGGTATCTTCTGAAACATTTTGCTAAGGCAGTTTTTGTATTTCAGCACAAACTCTGTAGTTTTAACAAGAGTGATGAGGCCAGGAGGCAAAATCAGGATCTACATAATCCCATTATTGACCTTCAAAATTGTTTTATTAGTTAAGTGCAGCCATTGAATGGGTAAAATGTCCCTTCCTCTGATTTGCTGTGCAGGAGTTCATAGTTAGATATAAATTAGTACTGGAAAATGCTTAAAAACATAGATACATTGTTTTAGATATATTAAAAAAGAGCCATTTTGGTTTACATATAAATCTATATGCATATATATATATATATATATATATACACACACATATATCACATATTTTATATGTAAGCACCTGCCATTACTCCTTTACTAGAAAATTTGTAATTCCCTGATTCCAGTGCCTGCTTATGGCTGCACTGTACCAATGGCAGTGAGGGAGGGCACAGCTGCATTTGTGAGAAAACTCATTAACTTCAATTGCTCTGCAAATTTCACGACACAGCTCTAGACAGCAGCCTAATTAATGCAGAAAGCTATAAGTTTATAGATTAAACCTAGAGAGCCAGAAAAAGCAGAACTCCTGCTGTCCTGTTCTCCAATATTAATTTATTTACTTGGTGTCCTGTCTGCATTTGACTGATCTCTTGATAGACAATTTTTCTAGACTGAACATGAGACATTCTAAATAAAAGTTAAATAAATATTTATTTATTGCAGTTAAGGAGAAAATGGCTGGTGTTTTTGTTGTGCTTTTTTTTTTTCCTGTGATTTAGGTGAATGAAACTGATCAATGCAACCATGTAAAACTTACTTTAAATTAATCATCTTTCATTCACTTTGGCCCTGTTGCTGACTTTGCACACACCACAACTGCTCAGTACACTGTATAATTTTGGGATATGTATTTTGTTTATTATAGGGCAACAGCTACAGAGACCCAAGATTCCACATTTATCACACCACAGCTGCTTGGAATTTCACCAAGATATCAATGATTGAAAGTAAATTCTCACCTATGAATGCCAGTATGGACCATTTGAAATAATTTCCTAGAGAAAACATGGCAGTGGTCACCAAATGATGTAGCTTTATTTCCATACAAAAAGGGGAACAAAATAAATGTTTATTGAGCAGCTGCCTTAAAAACCCTTATCTGGATTACTTGACCCAGTCCTGTCAAGCTCATAAACTTGGATTGGACCATTACAGGTATTTAACAAGGATACAAAATGGGGCATTTTGGATTAAAGTGCCACTACATTCCAGACTTTTCTAATTTACTTCTACTTTTTCTCCCAATTCTGCACCAAAACCCATCCCAGGTCACTGGGGAGGAAAGCAGGATGATGGAGAGCTCAGTCCTGCTGCAGCAGCTGCCAACAGGCAACAGTGCAACCCTTCCAGGTAAAGGCTTATCTTCCATAAAAGTGGCCTGGGGACCTTCCTGGCACACTTTTTCATTCCTTTATGCTGTAAAAGTGACTTAAAGGTTGTGCAGTGCTATGGAACTATAGGGCAACCCTCTGGGGGACATGCAGTGGGTCTGGAGGGGCCATAATAACCAGCCAGGAAAATTTATTTGGATCAACAAGAGAAAAATCAATTCCTCCCTCTTCTCTAGGTAGGGAAATGGAATACAGTTCCTGTAATGCTCAAGGTCGGCATCTCCTGACAATATTCTGGATTGTTATAGATCTTAATAATTTCTGAAGCAACTATAATTACTGTATTACTACAATATACACAATATTTTTAACTACAGCTGTTTTTTGAGCAATGGTATCACCAGGTCCTCAAGGACTGACCTCCAAGGCACTGTTTATGAATAGCTGATTGCATTATTCCCACAAAGTCTAAATAGCTTTCTACCTCAGTGGAATCTAGCAGAAATTCATAAATTAGTGCTCTGATATTTTTATCAAACACTGTTCCCAGCATTTATCAGGGCTAAAAAGAGCAGCATTCTGAAAACCTATTTAATCAAAGCAATCTAGTGTCTTAAGTAACATTTGCAAGCAATGTATTAAGTGGTTTGGAACTTGTGTGAACATCTGGTCCCAAAAGTGACAAGCAGGATTCTGGGGGGTTGAGTTCCTCTCCTCTGAATTTGTACTATTAAAGAAAATAAAAATAACAAGGACTGAACCTCCCCCCCTCCAAACAAACAAACAAATAGCCCAAAACAACCTCCAAAATCCCAAACCAAAACTACTTTTGAAGCAGGGCAAATCAATAAGCTTAAATGAGCCAACAGATTTCTTCCTGAGCCTCTCTCAGAGGCTTTAGAACTGAACAGAAATGTAGAATTGAAAAGAAAATAATATAGAAAATATAAGCAGTTTTAAAGTCCTCACAATAAGCCAGAATACCCAGAAGGGTCGATTTCATAATCTTCAAACTGTTGTTACACCACTCCCACCAAATGTTGTTAATTTAAGCAGTGGTTTAAAACAGTGCAAATTAACACTGCTACTTAGAGGAAAATGAAAAATCCATGCTCAGTTGTGCAGCAAATTCATGAATAACCCATTGCTTCAAGAAGGAGGCCAGCACACCATGATGGTAAATAGGCATTCAAGTTATGTGGATGGCACTGCAAACCTTTCCCATGACTGAACCCTAACAAAACACCTTCAAAATGGGAAAAAAGGGAACATGTTTAACTCAAAATGTTCATTACACAAACAGCTCATGGGATTTTGATGCTTAGAACTCGGGATGGGGGCCAGGTATTTTCTATTTATTAATCTTTCCCAAAAGGAGTCTTCAAAATATAACTTCTGACAAGAGGTGCAGGTGAGTATAGAGCTCATAAATCCAAACAGGAACAGGACTCATATAACCAGAGGAGGACTTTGGATAAAGGCTGCAGCAGAGTGCTGGGCATAAATTTCAGAGCCCTTCTCATCTGGTAAATCCACAGGGAGCACAGTCTCTGTCTCTACAGAACCATGACAGAACCCAGCTCCATTTGACAGGAGGGAAAATGTAGTTCTTCATATCCAGCACTTCGCTTGTCAACAGTCAAAAAGCTTTTAGCCAAAGCTAAAGTATTTTAAATTACTAATTTCTTCCCACACAGCCAACAGTGAAGGTCTCAGCCTATAAAGTACATTTCTTGCAAGTGTCATTGGCACCAGATGTGAGCTCAGCGCTGTGTCTCTTTCACAGAAGGAGGAGTTTGGCATTGTTAGAATTTGATTATTTACACTCAGTTCCTCCAGCAAACTTCACATGAAATAAAACCAATGTTGAAAGTGACTCCCTGCCATTTCTCCTGGTTTATTTTTCTAATAAATTGCAACACTTATAGCTATCTAAAGATCCACAAGATATTTCAGTGGCCCCACCAGAACAGCAACTGAGCAAATGATGGTCTCTACTCTCTCAAATTACCACCACTTCTTTTTAAGATGTACACCATGGGAAGAAAAGACAGGATTTTTTCAATATAACTCCCCAAAGAAGTAGTGAATTATCCTGAATAAAAAGGATTTCCCTTACATCAGACTCATGGCAGACATGAAAAAACCTAAAAGGATTTTCCAAAGGAACTGGAAGCAAATGTCCAAGAAACCAAATTGCATCCCACTCCAAAAGAATTTTTGTTTTACCTTCAAAACTGTTCTCCACTGTCTTTGCTCAGAGAAGAAAAATTTTAAGAGCCTGAGCAAGAACTAAACTGCAAGTTTGGAAGCATATGATTAATTCAAATTATAAGAATGGCAATAATGGTAATACTACAGCTCTGCAAAGAGGGTGTATTGCTTCTGCCTCTATAGAGCCTGAATTTCAATTACACAGGAGGAAATTGTTTCATCCATATAAGTCATATCTTCTAATGGTTTGCCATTTGACTTATGATACTACTTTTATTATGTTGCACATGTTAATGTGGATATTAGCCCATCGGGTAAGGCACTGCTCAAACACATTAGGCATTCTGCAAATAGCTCTGCTGTTTAGGAGACTCTTCACTCCTGCAAAAGGCAAAAAGCCTGGTAGGTGAGGTCAGGCTGTGATCTAAAGCACACCCAAACACACCCAAACCCTCCCAAAGTTACACACTGCACCCAGACCTCCCTGTGCTAGGACAGCACCTTGAGAAGGAAAGGCATCCTGCTTTTTGGAACACCTTCTATTAAAGAGCAGACCAAACTTCACTTTGCGGTGGCTGCTCTTCTTACCTCGGCAATTGTGCAGGAACCAAAACCAGAGGAATTGTTGTATTTTAGCTATTTTACACTTCTTTTGAGAGACAATGGTTTAAGATCAACAACCAGCACTGCTGCTTGGAACCCGCAAAATTATGAAGTCATCAGGTGCAAAATAAAAATATTAATTGATTATTTTTTCCAAAAATGTTACCAGGCACAAAACTAATTACAGGCCCAGCAACAATACTGGTCCGAAAAACACCTGAGTAACAAGAGCTGACATTTGTTATAGGTCAGTACTGAGACCAGGAACATGGCAATGCATTAGATGCAACATTTTGTAAATTTTTTTGCATACTCAGGTTAAAAAACATTCCAACACTCTTCCATGAAATCAGAAGTTTACAATAATTACTGTCTCTAACTACAAGGTTTTCTTTACCTCTCAGCTGTCATGTAAAAGAAGTGACCTCCATTTCACCTCATTTGGTGTAACTGCACCAAAGGAAACATTAAAAATTGCATCTCTGGGCTGTGATCAAGCAATTATTTAACAAAGCACAAATAGTTTCCTAAATCCAAATAGAACACTAATCAGAGATGGCTAAATAATCCAAGAGAAATCAAAGGGACTTTATTATCTTCAGAATTATCTGCCATCTGCTACAATTCCCCCCCTTTCCTACACATTTTAAGTAGGGTTAGTTTCACAGCAGGAAGAATGAAAAATATATATTCATTACCAAAAAAAAAAAAAATTGTAGACAGATAGCATTTTGCTGGAAAAATATGAGAGCTCTGTACTCAATACTTTGTACGAGTTCCTGGGGTTCTGGGTGAAAGCTTTTGCACAGAAACCTCAATATGGCAGGACACCAGAGAGAGGGTCCATCCACTTTGCCCAGGTTTTCAGATTCACATGGAGATTTTTGTCTATTAGAAAAAATAATCTGGTTGTAAGATGAGCAGTTTTCATGAAGTTGTCATGAAATCAGATGTAAAAACATCCCAAGGTTTTCCAACAGTCTTTCTTTACCTTCTCAAACACTTGTCTTATATGACTTTAAGACTGAAACCTTGTTCCAACCAAAATGAATGGCAATCAAAGATGGTCTTCCATTCCAGAAGTTGAGGAAACACTGGAAGCAAAAATACTGTGACAGGTGAGAATCACCTAATGAGATATCCAAACACCAGGAGTTCTACCCAAGACTGTTGTTGGACTATAACTGAATTCCAACAAAATCTCCTTCCCTGGGACAATTTGGACGGAAAGAAAGACAGGACACAGTCCCACAGACCTTGTCCTTACAGCTGCTCAAGGGAAGGTATCTTTGGGAAGAGGTAAGGATTCAGCCCAGGATAACTATCAGCTCAGTCAGGAACTCCAACAGGAAAAGTCCAATTTTGCTGTGAGGCTCACCCAGTCTCCAAGGGGAGATGCTCCTGCCTTTCTGAGCTCCCTGCAATGGCACAGCCCCAGCATTCTGATGTGCACAGGCTGAGATACACAAAACAGGGATTAAATGCCATCAAGACTTCTGACAGGTTTAGAAGCTTTGGGATTTTAGAACACACAGTGCAACCACACATGACTTAGCTCCTTAGAAAACCACACCAGTGATGCTGTGGAAATGGAAGAGTTTGAGATATAACCAGTAAAATCCACTGCAGGATACAAAGATATTCTTTTTCAGAGCTCAAAAGGGGTGGGACACTAAACACAGCATTTTGTTCAGCAGTCTAATCCACAGGACTGAGAATACTGGAGAAGGGAAGAGAGGCTGCACAGCTGATGCTTTCCCTGGTACCAGACTGGACAAGGATACAGGGCCATTACTGGCAGAGAAAACAGGGGAGCTACAACCTCTTTCTGGGAGGTGGCAACTGTTGTTCAAACTGTGTCACCAGCTGAAGGGTTTGAAGGGGAAGGAAGGACTTGAAAGAGAGAAAGTAGATAGATGGATCATCTTCTCCTAATGTCCTGTCATCTGGGTCTGAAAGGCAATGATCGTTAAGTCAGGTTTTAATTATATGGTCTATGGTAGCATCTGGATTTATATTCCTGAACTGAGAAAACAGAGGAAAACCCAGCATGTGGGAAGATTATGGTCCATAGATGGGAGGGAGTTCATATCATCTCATTAAAATTATGAAAAAAAAGAAGATAAAATCGATCCATTTAACTTTTAAAACATTCATAAACTACCAAATCCAGAGGGTCTATGTGCAAATAACAAATAAATTACTGCCAACACTTATTAAAGCATAAAACAGCAATGTTTTTTAACTAGAAACTCATCTAAAATGAGCTTCTCACACAGCTGCTTTTTAAAAAGTTAAGGAATCCAAATATGCTACAGACAATGAGAATTAAAACAATCAACACTGAAGAGGCATAAAGGACAGAGAACCCTTTTGTAATGGATTTTGCTCTATACAAATAACATAGTCTTCTAAAAACCTCATCAAGATACACCTTTAGCCCAATTTCAGAGGTATCTCTAATAAATTATTTGAATTGTTATTTATTATGTTAGTGACTATTTCTCTGTAACTTAACTCCTCCTTCATTAAGTAGCATTCTGATTTTGTTCTGGGATGAAAACTCGGGCCTTCAATTTGTTGGAGAAAGCACATGCACAGAATAACTGATACATTCTATTTCTTACAACCTTCCAGAGCTTTTCCCCAAACTTTAGAAATTAGAAACTGCACTCAAATAGCAGCAGAATTGTTTATATCAGGAACATGGGTCAACAATTCAAACTAAGCCTATGAGAAGAATTGTCTGAAAACATTTAACAATTTCATCATTCTAGGTGCCAATTTCATAGGTCTCAGGAGAACTATAAATTAGGGCAATATAAGTATAAAAACAAAAAAGCCAGTTTAAAACTAGCTTCATAAACTTGAAATACTGCAATACTGTGTCTATGGCAAAGAATGGTATCTGCATTTGTATTTATTACCTATCATACAGCTTATAAATGCACTATAAACAGCTCCCTATGAGGAAGGCAAAGAAAGAAAATAACATGGGAAACAAGTCGGTATTGGAGATTTTGTAAACAATCAAGAAGAACAGTAAAGATGAGTTAATAAAACAAAATTTACTAATTATGTTTGTCTCTTTTCAGAACTAGACCATAATTTAAAAACTCTTCACTTCTGAGTTCAAAAGATGAGAGATGTAGAGAGGGGAGAAGAGGAGGGAGAAGGGGAGAGGTCCCTCCCGTGGGAAAGAGATGCCCATGAGAAACCCTGGCCATGAAAACCCAGTGCCCAGGCTGAGGCAGCCCCAGGAAATGGGGTGTGCACACAGAGGTGAGGCGTAATGAGAAACCTTCAGATTTCTGTCATCTGAACATCACCCAATCAATACTTCGTTTCCCACTTGCCACCAAAAAAAAACCCCAAAAAACCACAACAACAACAACAAAACCCCCAACTGATACAGCTTTACATGGACACTGCACAAAACCAGAGTAAGTCTTATTAAAATCCTCAAGTAGAACTGACTTATTATTGGTGTTATTCTGGCTTGGAGGCACATCACAGGCCACAGTATTGGTTCTTGCAAATTAGATGCTTTTACTCTTTTTCCACTTTTCCCCATGTGGAAAAACACCTGAAGTCAGCCCAAACAATTCAGCAAAATTCAGGTTTCCTAGATAAAGACTGTCAAAAATGAAGTAAAGTACATTTTTTTTATGTACACTGACAAAGGTATGATTCTGATAAGCCAGCACAAATTTTGTTAGCACTTAAAACAAAAAATCCACATTGTACTGGCAATGGCAGTCACTATAAAAAATTTTATAATTCAGATGTTTTCTAATGGGAGAGTGGTAAGCCCATAATTAAGGAAAGCTTAAAAGGATCAGAGTAAAGTAACCCTGCTTTTTTATTTCTGTAAAGTTTAAAATAGCAATAGAGACTTAAATATGTTTTTCTAAGGCCTTTGGGAAATAAAAACATTAGGAAGCACAGATGTCTCTAAGAAACTCTTCTTGAAATAAAACTATGAGGAAGGACGCATTTACTCCAAGTTCATAAGATCATTCTAACAAATACTTTTCTTCCTTTGCTAGAATTTCAGTGCAACAAGAGACACATTTAACATCAGCAATTTTAGAGAATCCTCTGTGTACTTTCTAATAGGCTCCATTAAAGAAAAGTTTTTAAAATATTAAATTAATTTTCCCTTGATTTTAAATCAAAAAAATCTTGCCTGTCTTGCCAGAACACCTGATTCTTACCAAAGGGAAATGCTTGTGCATAGTGAGGACTCTCTAAGAGCCATCTGCACCAAAATTACTCAACCAGTTAATGAAAAAAACCCCATAAAACCAAAACAAAGAGAGGATTTGTTTTGCAAATGTTTTGAGTTGGTTCTCAAAAACAAATGAGAAAAATGCAATACACGAGCAGACAAAGCAAGATTCTTTAAACGTACCCATAGCCTTCATGGGAAATCAGAGATTCATCCTGCTATGACTTGTGCAATTTGACTGGCACAATGAAATGATTTTGCAAGTGAAAACAGCTTTCTGTTTTACAAAATGGAAAGTTGGCCTCATCAAAATGAGGAGAGAGAATTGAAGGTCAGAACAATGAGTCATCTTCCTAAGGCAGAGTCACATCAGGGAGACCTTCACAGAGTCAAGTAGTTACTCACGGGCATTTGAAAGAAGAGGGGGAAAAAAAAAAGAAGAAAAATCACATAAATGAAAATTGGCTGAAAATAAGCACCAATTGTCTGTCTGTTTTTGGGGCTATTGTGCCTTCTGCAGTGCATCACTAAGATGGGTGATTATAGCACATTATAGTAAAAGACAATCTTCTACGGAAGTTTTGAGAGAGCCACTGATTGGTTAGCAAATCTACAAAAGATGAGGAAAATGAATAGCAATAAAGGGAGGGAATAAATTTTAAAAATAATAAAATGAAATCAGACACAGAAGCTGGTAAAAATCTTTTTTTTTTTTTTTTTTTACATAAATACTAAGAAGTAAATGAAAGATAAAAAGATGAAAGAAGGATGTAAGGCATCTTCCTAGTCATGGCATATATTTTTTGTTTTCTAGTTGCAAGTAACAAACCAAGCCTTCCTTCCCCTTGGATTGGTATCCACAAACCACATTGCTGAACAAAACTCCTGGCCAAATCAATGGGAAGAGTCACAGTGACTGCAGGGGTGCAGCACCTTGGGCACAAAGTGCCTGGAGCTCAGCCCTGGGCCTGGTTCCTGCCTTTCAGCTTCCTTGGCACCTTGTTACACAGCAACACAGAACAGGGTTTGTAGGTGCTCCAGCCTAGAGCCAAGCCTGCTGCCCCCAGAGACACAAATCAGCCCTTAAAGTGCCAACATTTTGCCAGTGACAAAGCCTAGAGGCTGAAACTTTTCTTAAGTCACTCAGAAATGGATGTGAAAGGGAGATGTTTTTCTGTATTATGATTACTTTTGCTCCTATTAAAAATATTTGCTGTTTCAAAGCAGGGTGAGGAGTCAGAAATACATTCCCAAATTTTGAAATGTCTTGGTTTAATGTCAGTAGCATATACACAGTTTTTCTTGTAACTTAAAACTTATTTCAAGTTTCATGTTTAAGTGATCAAAGTACAGTGAGAGGGCACTTCCTCTATTAAACACTGAAAAGTACATTTCAAGTAACTTGTGCTCAGAATCTTTTTCTACACAAAAGTAGTCTCTCCTTAGCCCTTATTCTTCTTTTTAAACCACCTTTCAGCCACAGCAAATTCTGTAATTTTACTCAAAGTGTACATTAAGTACAAAAGTTCATGAAACCTTCATTCAATAAACAAGCCAGAGTAAGTCTGACAAAATAGGATGTCAAATTACACCTAAAGCACTTCTGACACATGCCAAAGAACAACCATTTGCACAGCAGACTGGCAAAACTCTGTTAGGGAATAAGAAAAAATGAAATCATTCACTCTCCTCATGAACATCCAAAAGAAAACTGTGAAAATAAACGATTTTTACTACAGTTGTAATACTTTGCTCTCGTTCAACCACAGATGTGGCATTGCTAACATTGGAACATTATTCCTGTACCCTTCCCAAATGCAGGTGCTGTCTCCCATTCATCACACCCTTTGCCATCATTATGGCACTAAGGCCACAAGTGTACTATCTCCAGTTCATAAGGAGAACTGGTGGAAATCATTTCTTTTTCCACTTTGATATCACCTTTGCCATCGTGCAAATTAATTCTGTGTCATCTGGGAACACATATAGTTACACTACTTTAAGAAATATGTTATGCAACTCTACTTTGACTTCTCAGTATTCTGGTACACGTCGTTCCTTCCAAGCTCCTCTCTTTATAATATTCCTTGATAAGCCTACTTCCCTTTTAGGTACCAATTAATGAATATGAAGCCTGAGTAACAGCCCTGTAAAGCAATGAAAAGGCAGACAGTGGACGTCAAAATGAGAGTGGAGTGCATTCTGAATGTCTGCCCAGACTACACATTCCCTATGGGATAATAAAGCAGTTAAAAAAGAGAGCACTGGAATGGCTACTCTATCAAATTAGAGTATGTAGAAAAGGTCAAAGCAGTAGAGCACAATGACATAATTCACAGATTATACAAGGCATTAAAATTCTGATATGACATTCTTTGGGGGAAAAAAAAGATTGTAACAAGGACAGAAAATGGCAGGACATTAATTCTTTCCCATGACAACATTCGTACTCAAATTGGAAAATGTACAATTCCTACCCTTGTTAAGCCTTTGCTAAGACTGGTTACATGGCTTAATTTCAGATACCACTTACTGAATCCCTGTCAACAGCTTCTGATTATATTTAATGGAGCTGCACAAGGGGATGAAGTTGAATGACACAATTTATACTTTTAAGGATATACACAAGTTCATGGATCAGCCTCTTGTTTCAACACACACAGCTGCATTTGCTTCATACAAGCCTGAACAAGACAGGGATAAAAGTCAAAAGTATTGGTAGTAGGCATGTGAACAAGCACAGCTGAATGTATAAAATTATGTAGTAGTAGTAGTAGTACCCCTGTAGGACCTAAATTTGTTAGTCAAGACTGAGGAACAATCCTATTTGCTAGCAGAAGCAAAGAAAGCCATGGTGACATTTCACCATAAGAGTTTACAGGTCTAATATTAAACATGCCATGACAAGGGAGTGTAACAACTCTAAAGACAATAAAAAGGCATTTGAGGAGCCCAATGAAAAGCAGAGAAATCAGCAGGAAAATTCCCACTGCTTCAACAGGCATCATATCAAGCTTTTGATCACTCCAATTATTTCCCTAGTTTACAGGTTATTTTTGTAACCCAATAAATGAATAATACCAACTAGACAAAGCTGAGGCTCACCCTAGCCATCACCAGTTGACTCACTTCTTGTGTGTCACAAGAAGAAATGCTTTTCAAAACAATTAGAGACAAAAATAGAGAAGTGGCTGCAGGACACTGTGGAAAAGGAATCCACAGGAGCAGCACATCGGGCAAGTGCCCTTGAATTGAGGCAAACATGGGAAATTTTTTGAATAAGATTCTTTCTTTAAAATTCAGAACTGAAGGAAACAGTGAGATTCAATAATAAATTCACCTAAAACTACTTTGATTTTTAATACAGTTAAAATTCTCAGAATAGTTGTCTGGGAAATACTTAAAGTCCAGCTTTTCACTAACATTGCACCATGTTCCTTCATCTTTGACACAGTAGTAGCATTAAAGCTGGTTATAAAAATTTAACTCAGAAAGGACATAAGCTACAAAGAGGTTCCTTTTCTCTACCAGTGCAACAATGCTAATACAAATGTAGATTTTATGTCCATTATCTTTGGTGATTAAAGGTCAGTTTGTACACTTGCCAAGTGGTTTGAGTTCATGCCCTTACCTCATGAAAACTTCCCTCTGGGGGAAAAAAGTCAGGAATAGAACCATAAAGAATATTGTGCCTGATGATATAACATGCTAGATTTATCATTTCTTTCCTGCCTGTAGAGCCACAGCAGGTGAAATAGTTAGCTCTGTGTTCTGCAGCCAAATCTCAGAGGCAGGATTTCCTTCTCCAGACCTTCCATTTAGCCCATGACTGAGATTGATTTGCCCTTATTTCTTGTCATCCTCTTTTGTACTTCAGAGGCAAAGGAGGCTGCACCATAGCTCAAATGTTTAGGCTGGCAGCTTCAAAGATACACTCTGCTAAATACTCAATGGTACCTTGGCCTTTAAGATGATGTATCATTTAGTAGTATCAAATTTTCAAGCTAAGTATTTAAATAAATTTCCAGGGTTTTACCATTTTTGAACACCTAAAACCTGCTTGCTTATGTGGAACATGCAGGAAAGACTGGGAACCTTTATTTTAAAGGTATCTAATAAAGGATTTCTACTCTTCCAGAGCCATCCTTAGCTGTTAGCAGCAGTGCTTGCATAGCATACTCCAGCAACACTGCCCAGAGCACCAACAGAATGAGTTAGAGAATAATCTACTGTAACAACCCTTCAAATATGAAATCACAAAATCACAGGGTAATTTAGACTGGATGGGACCTGTGGAGGTTATCTAGTCCAACCTCCTGCTGAAAGCAGAACTAACTTCCAAGGCAGATGTGCTTGCTGAGGACCTGAATGAAATATGCACAGGTACTACTCAGAAAATCACATTTCTAGGAGAATGTTGGGCTACGGTGTTAAGAACCCTGTTATGTTCTCTCTGACCTTATGGATCATTCATGTTTTTTTCAAAAGGTAAGTCAACCTCAAAAGCTCCCTTAGCTGGTTAGAAATGCTGGTCAGAGTCTGCTTCCTGCTCAGCACAACAGAGGATGGAGCTTGATTGGCATGTCTAGAGCAATTATGAGTTAGTAAGAGTACTGATAAAGCAACACTCTAACAGCTCTCATCATCAGAAATCCCAGTCTAAAAACAGATCAGCCCACCAAATTTAAAAGCAGACAGCTCTGTCAAATCATACATGTACATTCAGGCAAACAGCAGTAACAGTCTTGACAAGAAGTCAGAGCTTTTACTTCAAAGCAGCTATACATCACCAGGTAATCAGAAGTAAGTATGGGTCGCTGATTTATTTTCCCACATCCTCCTAAGACAGTAATAACACTGGTTAAAATTGGAAAATTAAAAAAAATCTATGTCCTGCAGACATGGATTTTGCAGTATATTAATGTGGGGAAAAAAAATCCTTACTGAGCTACTAAGACTTAATCCAACACACATTCAAATGAATGAGGAAGTGTTTTAAGGTTTTAACTTCTGCAGCTCCCCAGGGAGTCTTGTCCAAGGCCTCAAGAGATCTGAAAACTCTGCCCACTCAGAGCTCTGTAGGGTTCTGACACACCAGCTCTGCTGAGGCACCTCTGGAACAATGTGCAGACACCAGACAGCTTTGTTTGCTTTTCATTAAAGGTGTCTAATAAAGTCACAAATGTTCTTACTGGCTAAAACTCATAGCAGGAACTACATTGTGCATGCAGTCAACTGCTCTGCTGTTATTTAAAATGAACAGAATCAAAGCTTCCTTCTTTCATCCTGGCCATTATTATTTACATCTTGAAGCCAGCACTATACTGGAATAAAATAACTGTCACCAGGTGCAGTTTTTTCTTTCTGGCAAATTAGAGCTTTGGTGCAAAATACATAAGGCTATTTGAAGTCAAGAGAGTTATGCCACAGATAAATCACCCTGGTGATGTTTTACTATTTCAAGTCATTAGGACACAAGCTTTGGCTTGTCTCTGTGATACACAGTGCAATGTTCTTAAGAGATGTAAACCGTGCTTCTTGCAAAATGTTTCAGATGGGAGTCTCTTTACTGTCTTTTCCCATTCCATTTTAAATATTTGATATGTATGTCTTCAGGGAAAGACCTCTCTATTTGCAGTGCCTTTGATTCAAAGATATTGCCATCTTCTTCACTTAGGAAGTGCTGAAAACATATAGTTTATTACTGGGAAATCTGTGTGCTGAGATGTGTCATATTTTCTAGCCAATGTGCTAGGCAAAAAGCAGCACAGAGCACTTGGTGTCTTTTACCACTAAAAGAAGAGAGATTGACCTTGCACAATAGAAGGGAAATACATTTCCAGCATTAACTAAGCCAAAGCTCCTGGGAAGCACGTGGTGGCATCAATTTCCTTTCCACCACTAGTACTGATGTGTGCACTGCTTCAGGAAATGGTAGAAAGAATCGAGGCCAGAATTTAAGAGCAAAAACCACAAAAGCAATTCCATGTACACTGTAATATTTAAAATTATGTCACAAAATTGCAATGGGTTAACAGTACCCCATCCTGTGCAAATCATTGATTATCATCAATTTAAGCCCTGAGAAGCTATACTGCAATTACAGATCATAATATTGAATTTATGTCTCCAAAGAGATGAAATGGTATAGGAATAAAGATACATAGTGTGGGTTTAGATTCTTTTGTTGTTTTGTAAGAGAACACAAGACAGAAAAAAGTTAGGTCTTAGGTGGCCATGGTTAATTTAAGTTATTAATAATTTCAATAAAGAGACACTAAACATATTCAAGGTCCCTACTGGGACATTGCAATTCCTGTAATTAATACAGCTATTGTTAAAGTAATGCCTAAATATCACTCAGGTGATCTTGCTCTGCCAAGCAAGAGGAATAACCATTAAAAATGGCAGCTAACTCTATAATTATGAGATTAAATGGTACCACACTGCACATCTTTCCTGTGAAAATTCATGCCTGGCATTGTAGAGAAGAGCATTCACAGATGCCAGGTAAAAAAATATGTGCTTGCCTACTGTTGCACTCATATCTCAAAACTGAAGTCTTTTGAAGTCTGGCCCAGTGAAATCATGGAAAGACTCAATAATAGATCAGGTAACAAGTCCTATAAAGAGACAATACAATTTTTTCTATATTATTTATAGAATTTTATCATCACCTAGCTTTTTACATTGCTAGAAAGTTCTTCAGATCCAGCACATGGAGCCTGTCCCACTCAGCTGTGTAATGATTCCTTCTTATCCTGACCTCTAAAGGAAAACATTTCACTATTACATGCAAAATAATTATTGACAACAGAACAGGAGGGAGGAAAACAATCCCATTTATAACTTATCTTGTCTGATGGACATGTTAATAAAAATGAATTAAAGTGAATTACTTAGGCAAGTGTAAGAGCAAAATTCAGTTTCATGCTCTATATACACTAGAAGACACCATTTTATTTTCTATTCCACTTATTGTGCCCTCAGTTTGCAGAAGATGAGCAATCAAAAACTCTTTGCCTCAGCTTTAATTGCTCACATAATCCAGTGTGTAAGTGCTTATGTAGTAATTCTTCTGATACACATTTTAAGTGTCAGTTTTCTCATTTTTTAAAGTAGTTAACATAAACCTCACATAATAACCTTTAGCCATTACCAACACTGCATTGTTCTTTTTTTAACACTTAAATGTTCTTTTATAGCATATGCTTATGCATTTGCAGAAGAGATCTGGTTTAGAACACTAAACCTGTGTTTCTTCACTTGTACCATTCAGAGATATTTGGTAGAGGGATAAATTCTGTGAAAGCAGCACATTTATCCTAAAAGAATTGAATGTATTCCTCAACACCTTAAAGCATCATGTGAAATACAGAAAAATAAACTTGTATTTTCCCAGTCTTTTACCTCCTGCACAGAACAATGAAGTCTGTTGAAGAAAGGTTAAATGATGACCATAGAAATATAACTTTTTATAGCAATATCAGCTACTTTAAACTAATTTGAAGTCACAAAACTCTTTTTGGTGCATCAATGATTTTTACTATGATGACGATATGATAACCTAAGTTATTAGAAAAAGTAATTTCCCAGTTATTGTATCTAAAGGCAGTAATTACTATTTCAATAAAGAAAATGAGAACTATTAGGATGGCAAAAGAGAAGTAAATTAGCTTTATACCCTACACTCAATTAAACTATCATAGCAAGAAGGCAATGAATTAAGGTAATTTGAGGGAAAGAATGGGATTTTATATAGCAGAGTGTTTAAACTTTTTGAAAATTCACTAAAATCAAACCTAAGAGCATCATTAGCTATACTAACACCTGTTAAGACCCTATGTAAAAATAGCCTTATAAAATATAAGTAAATTATGTTTGTTTGCTCATATCTTTTTAATGATTTTTATCTCAACTTTAGGAATTACTAATTTTTAAATAAATATGTTTATATTACATTACACATAAGCCTAAAGTTGTTAATGGAAAATACTTACCCATCTCTTATTTTATGCCAATTCACACAAAGTTTCTGCTTGTGACTCATAAGTTCTGTGGCAAGAAGGATTCATTTGAAATTTTTGTTTTCTGAATGCTTAGATTGTTTTATACAAACAATAATTAAAGAAATAACATACTCTTAGTGACATTTTTGTAAACATGGGTTTGGCTTGACTACCAATTTCTAAGAGCATGGAAAGAGAAATGATCAGTCGTGAATTTTGAATAAAGTGACTGAGTCTGCAGCAAGATGACTGTACAGGTACAAACTGTGATTTTCCTAAATCTCAAACTGAGTATTCAGTCCTTTCTGAATTAGACAACCAATGCAAGAAAAAAAAAAAAAAAAACAAAAAAAAACAAAAAAAAAAAAAAAACCCAAGAAACTAAGTTGTAACTCTCTTTAGCTATTAACATGCAGCATAGTTACAAAAATTTACCATCAATATTCAGTATCTTTAAGCCCTTAGTACCTGAATTTTTGCATCTAGAAACTCTGTCTATTGCACTCCACCACCTAAATTTCACAGTTTACATGAAACTATTTTGTTTCACTGTTGAGCTCCTTCATCAGGTGTAGGGCAGCAGTGAAGCAGGTTAATGAGTCTTCCCACATTATCTCCTCAGGAGTGTTATGTAGCAGAATATTTCCCATCTTAGTGCACCGTGGCTGGTGTGACATTTAATGGTAATCAAATATCATTTCTTTTAGTGAAACTGACCTAAGAATTGTCTTCAGACCCCCAGGGGATGTAGGAAAATTTCATTCTAACTTTCAGAATATTTAAGTTAGTGTAATTTAAGCTATTAAAATAACCTTCAAGCTTTGAAGTGGAAAAGCAAGACAGTAAGATTTTTCTGTGCTAAAAAAATTGTAATTTATCACATATGCTTTTCAAAAGTGAATCTGAAGTATTCAAAAGATAAATTCAAATATAATCTTTATTTTCACGAGATGAATGTGGATAAGAACAGAATGTTTCAATTGTGGAGTTAGTCTCATTTTTTTGCCTTAATTGCCAAGCACTGTTTTGTTTTATCTTAGACTCAGGAGTGTTACTACCTTGTCCACCGTTTAAAGGAGGAAATTGGAAGAAATTACCATGTCTCCAGAGAAGGTTCATAGGATTTTACCCCATATCTTTAGCAAACTGATGCTCCATTATAAAATGATTTTTCCTAAAAAAGAACCAAAACCAAAACCAAAAAACACAACAAACAAACAAAAACCCAATCAAAAACAAAACAAAAAAACCCACAACTGGGCATAATTTCTCCATCAGAAAAGTTTCCTGTTGATTACAGAAACCATTTTTTTTTTTTTCTAAGAGTTAGAGACCAGATTCAGGTTAAATCCTTTGAATATTTTCATAATAAGCCTCAATTATTTTTCTTTGCATCTGAGCTTATTAAAAGGATGGCAAGTGATTCATTGCATCTTAACTGGCCTCAGCATTCTTTCAATACCTTCAACTACTGTTTTCCCTTTGTTAAAATTTCAGTCTTCTTCACTTCTTCTTTGGTACTGGGCTAGTCAGCCACTGGAATTGCATCCCTCTCCATTACCACCATATTTTTCCAGGCAGTTATATATACCAAGTTTTGACCAGCTATCTTTATCAATGTTAAATGCTGGAGATTTTCCATTCCAGTTTTTAAAATATAAAACATAACCCAGGTAGGTTTAACACAGACACTGGTAGCAGTGACTTATCTCAGTGCCTGATAATAATAACACTTATCATTACTGTGCATATGTATGAAATATTTCAGATTGAAGAAAAGTCTTAAAGCAAAACAAAGACTTTAAGTCCTAAGAAACAGGAGTTGTGTCTCTCCAATGCTGTGACCAGAATCAAATGTTACACAGTCCATCAAATGCAGGGTGGCAAGAAGACACTTTAACAAAAAGACTGCATCAAAAATGACACTGCAAGAGATGCTTTTTCCCCCATCATATTCAACTCTGAAAATTCATTCTTGGAAGAAAGCCCACTAGTAAGGCAGCAGTGCAATTAAAATACTGAAAAGCAGTAATACCACAAGCATTGTAGTCCTGGTTCAAAAGAAATATAACTGTTAGTACCAGAAATATTACCTCCTTATTTCTTTGATTACTGTGCTTGTAGCACACTCAAGCAGTTGAACCAACCTTTCTTGATTTATTGTGTATTTCACTGAAGAGAACATTTTACCTACTAAAGTAGGTATTAAAAATCCAGTAAGGAAACTTCTCAAAAATTCAACATAAACTCTTCCTCCTAAAAAGAAAATTCAATAAGAGCACTGAAATATTATGCTATGCAGCAAAATCTCCATGCTCATTTGATGAAAAGCCAATTAAATATTTACTGTTCCTGGATTCCTGTTTATTATTAAAGCCTAACACAATGAAATCAGGTTTTAAATGACTGACTTTTATTCACCATGATAAAATTAACCCCCCCCCAAATCAAATACATTATAAGTTGTAAATTACTTTTATTTTTCCTATTTTTTTTCAATTATAAATTAATCACTTCATTGATTACAATTATAATTGTGCTAAATTATTCTGGCAGAATAGGAATGTCCAAAGATCTCCAGTACTGTCACAACATGAGAAGTTCACCAGTTTCTCACAATGTGGATAGCACACAGGTATTGTAACTTAAGTGTCCTGTGGTACTGAGAACAACAAATCTCTCCTCTGCTCTGAGGTGGCTCAGACTGGGATAATTTAATTCAAAATTTGGTCATGACTGCAGAAATTTCACCTGGTTCTACTTAGAGCAACATTCCTCCAGCTCCTTGTACTTGCAAAGGAATTGAAAAGTGGATCTGTAGAAAGTATCTCCAGTAAAGACAAACTTCTATATTACAGAAGAAGGTGTATTTGGTTGTGTTGATTAGTTAATATTTAGCTGTTTGCCCTATCAGGCATCCAGAGCTTCAGTCTCATTTTTAGGTTAAGTCTTAATTCTTTTACTGAAAATGTTGGCAACTCAGATCAAAGATACCTGAGAGCTCAGTGCTGCAAGTCTGAGCAAGCCTCCCTGGGGATCCACCAGCCTTGATACCCAGAGACTACTGAAGTAGGAAATAAATAATCTATATTTAAATCCAAAAATACTACAATCTGCTGAATAATTTATGTTAGGAGTTTTAAGTATTTCATGAGATCAATGAAAGAGGGAGAGTTAACTCCTTTGTGACATGTATCTCCCATATATAATGTGGTAAAGATGACAATGAAAAGATATTCAGTATTAGTGTTGCTGTAACATTTTGCCAAAAGACCTGAGATTTTGTTACCCTTATGGGATCAAGCTGAAGGGATTTTATAATTTTTCATTTTTGTCACATGCACACTGAGGTATAGGTGACATCATACTCAATCTAATGCTATTTCACTTCCCAAATCAGCTTGTAGATTTTAAATCTTGTCTTGTGATACAGAACGAAGGTAAAAATAGTAATTTTTATCCAGTCCATTGCTATTACAGGGATGGGCCCTCCTGAGAGAATTTTTGCAAGTGGATTTGAAGGAGTGACAGACCTGATGAGCAAAACAATGAGCTACAGCCAGACACCTTTGTGTGCCACAGAAACCCCAGAGAGAAGTGTCCATCTCCATGCCAGAAGTGACTGAGGGACAATACCTGAATACAGCAGAAATCAGACAGCCTGTCATAGAAGTGCTCACACTTATGAATTCATAGGTCAGCATCATCTGAACTGACACAACCGAAGTACTCCAAATTTCCAGCAACCAATTGGTTGCATTCATTGCTTATGCAGATGATTTTTTTATGGAAGTTTAACAGGTTTAACTAATCCTTATTGCCTTTCTAATTCTTCTAAATTTTTCTAAGCAAAAGGAGCTGGTGAGTCCTAACCACAGTAATAACAAGCTTAGCTAGAATTTGGGAAAAAATGTACATTATGCCTCTCTTACCTGGATATCTAGTATATCTGAAATGCTACAAAAAACTTCATTCAGTCATCATGTATTTTAATTTCATATTTTAACTATGGATTACTGCTGAAAGAGGACATGATGTGGAACGGAGGAAAGAAAAAAATTGTATTCTTTATGCAGCAGTAAAATGTAGGAGTGCAATGAAATGCTGATTAAGATCTGGAGTGTATTGCCCCCAAGTACAACAGAGAAGCTGAAAGGTAAATTTTACTGGGGGGAATTTGCACAGAGTCCCTCTACAATCCTAGAGAGAACTAACAGAATTATTTTTTTTTAATATCCCTGAAAATGCATACTTTATACAGTCTTCTGCAGTAAAAAATATGTGAAATCTCCAGACTGTAAAAAATGCTCATTTTTCAAAGGATTGACACTATGAAAAGGCACATAGGTACCACTGAAAGTCAGGAGTGTGTGGGTACATTCTGGGCTATTTGTGGCACTGCTGAGGTACTGTCCTCACTTTTTGCCTTTCAGAGTAAATTAAGAAAGGCAAATACTTAGGGAAAAAAAAAGCAGTTTTATGAACTATTATAAAGCATGCCAGCAGGGCAGGTCTGTCTTCTGCCTGCATCCCAAATCTGTGTTTTGCTTCAAAGCACAGCGATCTTTGAGAGTTCCTACATCTTTGCATTTTTCTGCTCAAGGTTTTCATTGAATCATCAGCTGAATGCACACCTTACTCCTAAATATTCATGGTAGCCCTTTCTCAGGTGTAGGAGATGACTGCAGCCATAACTGTTTAACCACCAAAGGCAGCTCTAATCCATGAACACCAGGAACAGCAGCTGTTAGAAAATAAACTGAGCACTTGAAATGCACAACAGAGGGCTGGGGTTTGCAGTTACCAAGCACAGACATGAACCCACCCACAAACTGAAGGACACTGCACAGTTCCCACTGCCAACAAACTAAAGATGTTCCTTATGCAGCAGCTCCAGTGGGACTCTCCACCCCAATAAGCCCCCAAAGGCACAAATGGATTTTGTCCCATTCAGCCTAAATTGCCCTGCACATACTGGAATACCAATTCACTCACTCTCTTTCTCATTATGTGTCTTGGAGAAAAACGTGACAAATTAGTGATTTATTATCTGATTGACCAGGTTGGTTATTGGGTAGCTGGACCCTGACTCATAGAACAGGATTACTGAGAAATCAAAGGTAGAACTTGCGTTTAATATAATAGTGCACCTTTACTAATTGAAATTTAGGAAAAAAAAATAGTTTCTTAGTAAGAGTTGAATTACATGGTAAGTCAGGGAGAAGAAAAAAAGTAATTACTTAGACCTAAATATCCCAACTAGACTTACTTTTTTTTTTAATTTAGCATGTAATTCTACACCACTCTCCATTACCACAAACATCTTCCATATATTCAAGCACTAGTAAAGTCCTATTTATGGAGTCCACTTTTCTAGATGACCTTATATGAAATGCATAACTCACCAAAGAATGGTCATTGAAGCAGAGGGCAATAATAACTTTACAGCAAAAGTGCAATGCAGTTACTGAAGTGCAATTCCACCAAACTGAGGACAATTATTTCAGATTTGTGCCATTTGACTAGAGCAAAATCTAGTTACCCTATTGTAACAGGTGACAGAGGCACTTTGCACATTACTAACTTCAAAACTAAAATGTCTTTGTGCTATCCACAATGTCATTTCAAACTGCATTTACCACTCAGTGGCAGGTATCTATCATTTCCAAAAATTTCAGGCATGCTTCCTATTCATTCTGCTTCCAGAAGTAGACTGCTAGCCTTCATCAAGTCAGCTTGTCACTGTGAACAAATGCAACTCATCAATGTCAAGACTGTATAATAAGACATGAAAGCAGAAAACTGCTTGAAACCTCTTTTTTTTATCCTGAAATAAACAGCTCCAGAATATTTATAAGTTCAGTATTTCTGTTCTTCTCATGTATTGATTTAAAGTGACACATTAAAAAAAAAAAAAAAAAGAATATGGATAATTATTTAAGCCAGAAACAGAAGCCCACTAAACATCAGGCTTTTGATTAAGGTGCCCAAGTTATGGTCTTCTTTAGATATACGAGACACAGACCTCAGACAGACAGTTCAGAAGTCCTCACTCAGACTCTGGTGACATCTATTACATGGGTTGTCCCACTAAAATTATAATGTTCTGAGAGTTACAAGATTCCTAAATTCACACTGCTGCTGAAAGGTTTGAAGGCCCTGATTTGGGGTCAGAGTGAAAAAATTGCTTCCTAAACTTATATACTGAGAAAATCTACTATTTTTAATTTCTCATGTATACTACTGTATAACTCACTATTTCTTGCTTAATATGGTTGATTACTGAGTTAGGGGCAACAAAAGTCTACTGTTTGGGCATTTATTTCATTCCCAAATCATTCAAAGCTAAATAAATATATAATCTTGAGGCCAGGCTCACCTATGCAGACATCACATCCAAAAGTGAATAAGGTCGGTTGCACAAAACTAGATTGAGGATTTTGCATTATGTCCTTTTGTGCAGCATTCACACACACAGAGGAGCATCCCACATGAGACATTGAACTCATATAAATTAAAGATGCAAGGGAAGTCTTTGGATTTGGACAATCTTTCCCATCAGACAGCAAAAAATAAAAATCATTATTTTATCAAGATTCATAGTGACAAGGCTGAAAATGCCTGAGCAGCACTCGCAGTCATTTTAAAATTTGTAAACAACATGTTTAAGTGACAAACATATTTAAGAGCTTGGAAGGAAAAGGAAACCAAAACCTAACAGTTAGATATTTCAGGCACTATAGTGGCAACTATGTGGGAATACAAATCTTCTTAAGTTAAATAAAGTCTTATTCACAATTATGTTTTCACTACAAAAAGGCTTAATGAGACAGCTTAACTGAGAGAAAATAATTTCAAATAGCATTCAAGAAAACAACCTGCTTAAACAGCTTGCCTTTGCCTCTTACATAAAGCAGCAAACCAAGAACATCCTCAGTAAACATGGAAAAAGGCTTCTTTCTTTAATTTATGCACCAAGACCAGCTTTGCAGAGTTAATTTTAGAACAAAAAATCCAAGGATGCAGGTGCTACAATGATAATTGCAAACAATTTTGTTCTGGAAAATGCATCATTTACAAACACACATCCTCTCCCCAATCATGTTACTGTTACAATTCACTATAAAAGTATTGAAACAACTGTTATTTCACTGGGGAAAAAACCCAAATCCTCACTTACAAAGAATAGTCAGCATATAGCCTTTGGAAATCAGTAATTACCACATTTCAGTCAAAAATTACTTCTGATGAGAGGACTTCACTGTTCACTGTTAATATGTATGAAAGATTTCTGTTCCCTCGCCTTTTTCTTTTATAAAAGATTCCACTTAAGGAAAGTTCTGTTTTCACCCAGGGGCAATAATGGTCACTACTTACAGCAGGTCTGGGGTGCATTTATTCAGTCAGGTAGAGACTATTCCAACATCAGATCACTCATGACACAGTCCTAAACTGTACTGAAGTGTTTGGGTTATTACAGGGACTCAAATTGTTCTTACATGAGCCTACAATTTCCTTGAGAGATACAATCTTTGTTTAGTGCAGGATTCTCTCTGCTGGTACATAAGTTTATTTTCGAGTAGGAGACCAATTTGTCATCTCTCATCACCCATTTGGTGGATGAAGGCAAGTGCAGCAACCTCAGTGGTGATACTTTGCTCTTGGTTCCTGAGGAGAAAGTGAGGTTTTTTTTGCCTGAAATACCATCTCAAATCAATTATGAACTCAGTGGCAACAGCTGGGATACTCAGGGCACTTTTAAACATGGTCATCCTAGTATTGACCTACACTTCACCTTGAGACAGCTTTTGGAGAAAATAACAGGATTTCATAAGCTCTGCACAGCACATTTTATAGATTTCTGGCAGGTCTCTGATTCAGTGTATTGAACAACAGGAGGCAGCTGATCAGGTGTCCTTGAAAGGACACATTATTGACACAAGAGCTGCAAAAAGGGCTGGAGAGCTGTGTTTGTGTAGGCAGCAGGGTGGGCTACCCCTACTGCCTCTTGTGTTAAATTTACCTGCATCCAATCAAAGAGAAGATTCATTATCACATACAATTAAGCTCCAAGGCAAGCCCTCAACATAAATATTAAGGAGACTTCAGAGCATGACCAGCTCAGTAACTTCCAAATCAAGAGTATAAAAACATGACTGTGATTACTGGATGAAATACATTTACTGTGTTCTCAATACTCAGGTGATGCCTTTAGCCACATCTACTTTGATAAAGGAAAAAAGTTCCTGTCAACAAAATTAAAACAGGATCTCTGATCATCCATACTACTTAATTCTTAGCTTACTCTCTAATTCAGTTTTGATAAGTCCAGTCCTCTCCTTGCAAGATAAATCTGCTCCAAAGGGGGATGGCCCTAAAAATGTGGGAATGATCAGCCCATGCCAGTTAGCATCTGACTGTAAGAAAGAAATGCAAAAAGCATCATGATAATGAGTAACTGAGCAATAAGGAAATTGAGCAAAGCTTTCAAAATGTCAGCTCAATTCTCAGGGGCATCAAGTCTGTTCCAATTACCTTAGGTGGCCTAGTAAAAACTATTATATCTGTTTTTACATATATTCTTCCATACAGCTGTACAGCACCTTCCTTTTGTTCCATTTTGTCAAATATTTAGCATCTGTTATATTTTATCTCACATGAAAGTTTTTCTAGGTTTGAATATGTTTTTATTATGTCCTTAATGCAATTTAATGGCATATTACTTAAAAAAGTAGTATGTTCTTTAAAAAAAAATCTCATCCATGCATATTCTGCATTTAACTAGGAATGCTCCAAGTTTAAACAGAATTAAGTTAATATGAAATGCTACACAAAATGTATGCATTCAACAAAATTAAGATTGTTAATTGAAATACAATTTACATTATAAAATTACTCAAGATAAAAGCTAATAAACATCAATGTAAACAAGCATGATGACAATTAGAACCTCTACTGGTACCACTTGGGTACCATCTTTTCAGTTTTTTGCATGGTTGACTAAATACACCAATCAATAAGCCAAATTCTGAGATGATTCAGGAAGCATTGAAGACTTCAAGCTTTGCCAAATGATTTTATAACCCAACAATCCTGTTAGGAGAACCTCGGTGTGCATTTAGATTTATAAATTATCCATAGAGAGGAGCAGTAATTTTTGTAGGTACTGCCTTGGCTGACACACCACAAATTGAATTGAGCAGCAGCAGCAGCCCAAAAGCATCTGCTGGTATAGCCAAAGCTTCCTAATCATGAAATGTTTATTCCCATAAAGAATGAGATAGGAAATCCAGACAGAGTCTGAGTCTCAGCTAATAAGCTTTATACTTTCTTTATTTAAAGCACACTTGTGCAGAAGCACCACTAGGCCACAGTAATTCAAATTCTGGACTAATTTTACACATAACAGCCACCCTATGGCCTGCAAGTTGCAGAGAGGTATTCTTACACATGTACAATATTTCCTTTCATTTAAATGCAAGTTTTCACTTATATATCTCTATTAGCTTCTGCGAAGAATGTTGAGAAGCATTCACTCTGTGTACAACAGTAGCTACAACTTCCTAAATATTTCACCTCAAGAGAGGAGTTTTACTCTAAGATTCACAAGCACCACTGTATGCACAACTAATAAGATTGTTTACTATACCTCTGCTGTTATGAATTTACCCTGTTCTACAACACCATAAGCTCAACAGTCTCTTACAGGGTGACATTAAAATCTCCTCCAATTCACACCACAAGGGGCTTCAGAGATTGAACAGAGATGCAGACTTGACTAAAGCTTCCCAACAACATTTCCTGAATGGAGCACCATGATGAATAAATACAGAATTCCTCTTTCAGCTCAGCCAATGTATTTTTAGAAGAATAAAATCACCTCAGCAGAGCACTATTTTCAGTTCTGGCTGTAAGAGGCTTCCTAAAGTCTATTTTGCAGAGTGAATGGACAAGATGTTCTACTGACCTAAAAAGCAAGATGAGGTCGGTGCTGTGAACTGGATACCAATTTTAATGGGGTTATTGCTTTAGAATTTGGCTTAGGTTGAACCATTGCACTACTGACACACTTCCATCCTCAGCATCTGTCAAGCCAACTTTGATTTAGAGTTTGCTACTTTATGACTGTGCTTGGAAACCAAAGCCAAAGAAGTGACTATTTGTTATTGAGTTTTATTTTGTTTTCGAAGGATTTCTACTTCAAAAGATAAACGTTTCAATGGATTAAAAATAAGTAGTTTAAGAAACTGAAACAAGGTCAGGTAGCAAGTATGAGCTCTGTAACTAGCAAGAGTGCAAGTACATATTTGGCATTTTGCAGAACCTTCAGGCTTAGTTTGATTAGTTGTTAAAATTATGACTTGCCTACAGGGAGAATAACAATAATCGGTATAGGTCATAGATAATCAAAAGTGTCTCTCCCAGTGGGATGAAACCTATTAAAATCAGATATTTAAATCTCTTTACACTTGCACATTCACTTCACGTGCAAAATTATTTGTCCCAAATCTTAGTCTCCAAGGAAGACTGCAGACATTTCTCACTGTTCTTTATTTTGTGCTAATTAACATTTTCAAGAGGTTTGAGAAAGACAAAGCTCAGTATACCCTAAAGAAATGACTCTTTTTAGATGCCAGATTTTTGCTTTATCATGTTAAAAGAATCAACTTTAAAGCTTTGAATGTTTAGATTACTTCAGATAACATCTCAAAGGCCAGTATCTAAAAGCCAGTATTAAATACTACCCATTATTTCTATTGTGAAGACCTGAACTTAAAAGGAAAATTAATCAGACCAATTTTGATTACTGATTCTGAAGAAAATGGCTTTGCTATTGAGACAGCTTTTGCACTTTTCCATAATAATTATTGTTATGACAAAGGAATCAGACCAAATCAAGCATTATTTTGTCCAGCAAAGTTAAAGAAAATGAGAAAACCAGTAGATAAATAAGCAGCCGATTTGGTTCATGATGCCATGAAATTTATTTATGTAAAGTTAAAAAGTAACTATCAGCACCTGATTAAACCCTATAAAAGCCAAATAGATGTTTAGATGACCGACAGCATCTGCCCAAACTTGTGCAAAGCACTGGACACCACCCCACACAACATCATTGTCTCTAAACTGGAGAAACATGGATTTGATGCAGGTACCCCTTGGTGGATAAGGAATTGTTTGGGTGTTCACACTCCAAGAGCTGCAGCCAATGGCTCCATGTCCATGTGGGGACAAGTGCCAGGGGTCCTCAGGGCTCTTCTGGGACTGTCACTGCTCAGCACATTTGCTGGTGACATGGACATGGGACTGAGTGCACCCTCAGCACGTCTGCCAATAACAACCATGATCTTATGGTTCTAAAGGAAAACAGCACTTAGTAGTACAAAGCTTTAGAAAATTAATTGTTATTCAACATAAAGGAGACCCTTAAGATATGACTTAGAAACCTACTGCTCAGATAACTGTATTTATAGTGATTCTGTTTAAAAATAAAAAGCAAAACTTCTTTTCTCACCAGCAAAATTCAACAAGAGAATAGAAAAAAATTTTGAATTGTAGCTGCTCTTGGGACAAACAAGTAGCCCTTGACAGTTGTCCTAAACCTCAAGTTCCAGCTTTAAAGCTTTAGCTTTCTGGCACCATTTTAATTACAGATATCTGTCTGTTTGCCAGTATTGCCATTGGTAATGTCACTTCAATAAGCTGTTACAACGACTCCTTTGAATAATTGTACAATATTTTTTGCAGCCCTTCCATGACTCACACAGCCCCTCAGTCTCTGGGAATGCTTCTCTTTGATTCTCTCTCCTCAAAGTGTAGAAACAATGCCTTTTCTGTAGTCCAGTATATTTATCCAGTAAATGGAAGCTTGTAAATGGAGACCAGGAAAAGGCAGAAACCATAGTTACTGCCTTTTCCTGTCAAGTCAATATACTAAAACAGATGTTACTCATCTTGACAACATCACAGCTCATACAGTGCAGTAGCACTATTGTTCCTAACAGTTTCCCTGTTATTCATTATTTGAAATATATTCCACATTTTCATATTCATGAAAATGCTATGAGAAAGGTGCTAGATCTCTTTAAAAGATTTCATTCAGTCGAGGCTGAGCGTGAATTCAGACCCTGTGCAGAAAAGGTTACATGAGAAAAGCATTGAGCAATGACCATTAAACTGTTACTAGTGTTATATTTTTTCTTATCAGGTTATAGTGACATATTGCTTATTTAATGATTTCTGTTCTTGCCCGTGGAGTGTTCCTTTAGGTATCAATGTAAAGTTGTTTGTGGGCTGTGCAACAAATGGATTCATCTCAATCATGGGAAAGAGAAAGTCTCCAAATCAGGGCAGGGCAGCAAAATGAGCACTCCAAAAGCACTTGGCACTAACAGACATTACACAGAGGCAGATTTGCCTAACCCTTTAAATGAAGTCCTGGCTGCTCACCATGACATCTATTAAAGCACTGTGTTGCCATGACTATCTGCATCATATTTTGAGGGGATTGATGCTGATCTGGCAGGGTCTGGAGCAGCAGTGTAGGACTGCAATCACATTGTGAGAGGGTGGGTCTACAGATCTATCCACCCTGGGCCTACAGACCAATCCATCCTGGGCCCACAGACCAATCCATCCTCTGGGTCCACAGATCAATCCATCCTCTGGGTCCACAGACAAATTCATCCTCTGGACCCACAGACCAATCCATCCTCTGGGCCCGCAGATCAATCTGCCACTTCTCAAAGAGAAAAAGGAGTGACTGAACAGTGGGGACAGGAACATGAAGTCAGGCACCTCCATGGTGGGACAGGGCAGCTGAGGACCATGGGGAGCAAGAGCAGCACACTTGAAACCTCTGATGGAAGAGGTACAATTTTATTTTAATTATTCTACATAATTCCTTTTTTTTTTTTTTTTTTTTTTAATGCCCTCTTTTTCTGTTAGTTTAGGGGACAGGGTTTGGTTCTCCAACCATCCTCTGTCAATTCTGAGTTCAGAGTTTCAACATCTCATTTCTCGTGGCAGTATGGAAAAGAAAGGGAAAATGCAACCTTCATTTATCAAATTTGTCTGTTAAGAGCCTTTAAGTCTTGACACTGAAAAGAGAACTATGCCAAACTGCTCATGTTTCTGACCGAAGTTCAATTCAGATACACAATGCTGTGAACTGAGAGAGCAAGAACTTTCTGAGTAAACCTGAGGGTGGTAAGAAATTGTGATGTGAATCAGAAATTAGGAAATAGAAAACTGCTGAAGGTACACCCTCAACTCAGACACACCTTGATTTTTTTTCAAGTTTTAAGAGAGTTCAAATATTTTAGAGAAAGCAGTTTTCCAGTTTCTGGACTGTACCTTAGTTACAGAACCATTAGTTAAAGATTGCTGTGTTGGAAGCCCTCCACATTAAGGCAGTAGTATAATTATAATATGTTTAGTGATAGGAGAACATGTCTAATAATGCTCCTTACCATGAAATCTAGCATTATCTGCCATTGCCCTGAAAAGGTTACTGAGCAATGCAATACTTAAACAGACCCAAATCTTGTCACGGACAAAAATTAGAATAAAGTTGAAAAGACTGCAGGAAGTCAGACTTCTGTGGAACATCTTGCCATGATTTTCTCAAGTGTTCCCTAAAAGAAAACCCCAGAAAACACAATATCTGATATTCTTGGCAGCATGAAGTAACAATTTTTTATTTTTTTTCCTTTTTAGTAAGGATCTAACAGCTCTTCATTCAAGGAATCTCTCTTTCTATAAAAAGGCTTTAAAAATGTTTCTTACCCATTGACAGATTGAAAACATTGTCATGTACTTTAACAATCTGCAAAGGTAGAAGTTTTGCATTACCAGATATTCCCTTATAGCACTTAACTTGTCATTAGTGGAACTTGGTAGAAAACGTTCCTTGCTGTGGTCAAACTTTGCTTCAAGTGAGCAGCCAAAAACCCCTGAAACCTGAAGAGGCCATCCCACAAAATAAGTAGGAAAGTCTTTTCTGAAAGCTCTGATCCTGTTTCTCACAGCAAGCTTTATATCTGGGTTTTATATCTGGGACATAAAGGAATTTTATTCTACTCCATAGTGGAGGAGTAGAATAAAAAAGACTGGATCCTGTCCCTCTGTGTTGTCAAACACAGCCAACACACATCATCTGCCACTCTCCGAACTCTTACACTTGCTGCAAAGAGGAATATTAGAAAGAAACAAGCCTTCAGTCTCATGGTTAATAGAGGATTGGACATTGCATCAATATTTTCTCTGAAGCAAAAAAAAAGATCAAAAAACCCAAAAACTATCAGTGTTATAAAGAAAGACCAAAAAATCTTGCCAGTTCTGCTGATAAGTCAATAAATCCCTGGCAGAGAGAAGCCCAGAGTGGACAGATAAACCAGCTCCCAGTCACCTACATTTATCTTCCCAAATGTGCAGTTGTAAAGAGACATAACACTGACATGGTGTCAGGTCTTCACACCACAAAATTAGTAATGCTTTCAGCAACTATGTTATCATCTAATGATGAAAATGCTTCAAAACTGTGGTCTCTAAAAACAACCGAAGCACCAGTATTTCAAAATTGACCCGGTAGGAATGACAGAATTAGCTGTCAGAGAAATGCCTTATTGTGAAGGAAAGCCAACTGCCAGATAGAATAAATTCAGTGTAATGAGCATTGCAGAATTCCCCTGGACTTTTTATTACCTGCATAAAGAAAGGATTGTACAAGTGAAATACAACCAAGTAACGCACTGAGTGTGAAACACTGAGATCACAGAAAAAAAAAAAAAAACCCAAATGATTCTTTCAAAGAATCTAGTCACAAAATCCCAAGAGTATCTGATTTAGATATAAATATCATGCAAGATGTCTCACAATGTAACCACACTGATACAGTATTCTTACATGTTTTTCAAATTCAACATTCCCGAAATTAAAAGAAATTTAAAAAACTAAAAAATTTCCATTTCAAGAAGAAGAAGTGCATGACAATGTTAAAACTCACCAAAAGAAAATTACAAATAGCCAAACACTAAAATATTGGGAACTGAAACCCAGCTGAGAGAGCAAACAAACTACTTTAACAGCTGTGATTTTAAAAGCCTTTCTCCTACTTCATTATCTCCCCAAAAGCTGAAAGGGATAAACAACAGAGCTTTAAAGGAACAGCAGGAGTAAAAAAAGTTTCCAAAGATGGAGGCTACATCCAAAGCTTTGTAGAGGACACATAAGTGCTTTGGAAAGAGCATGAATAGGGGAGTAATAATATCCAGGGCTGATACAAAATTATCCAGAGTAATAAACCCTAAAAAGAATTGCAAGGGGATTTCATAACACTGAGAGGCTGAGTGATAAAATGCCAACTGAAATTTAATGTAGATAAATGCAGAACATTGTAAATGGGGACAAAAAGGCAACCATAGTAAACCCACAGAGTATTCAGCTCATGCTACTCAGGAATATCTCATGGACCTTTCCCTGGAACATCAGCATATCATCCAGAGGGCAGCAAGATGGCAACCAGACTGCTAGGAATTCTTAGCAAAAGAATGGAGAAAAAGACAAAAATAATATAATTATTCCACTACATTAATTCTTGCTCTTTCTGCATGCCAAACAGCACATGTAGTTTTGAGTGTTCCATCTCAAGAACAGCACAATGAAAGGGAAAAGCAACAAGGTTCATCAGAAACATAAAAAGGCTTCAATACAAGGACAGTTCAAATCAAGTCAGGCTCCTTAGCTGAGGAAAACTGCCAAGTGAAAGAAGGATGAACAGGAATGATTACTCACTACTTCTCATAAAACAAGGACTAATGGACACCAAGATTTTTTCAGGCAGCAGGTTTAGAACAAAAGGAGTATCTTTTACACACACGTAAATAAATTATTGGATTGATTGCCGGAGCCAACAATGAAGATGGATTAAAAACTGATTACACATATTCAAAGGTGATTAACTTAAGAGGCTGAATGCAACCTCCTCCAGCTTAGCAAGCCCCTGGACTGCACCCTGTCAAAGGCTGTGTGGTATTTTGTATTCTGACTGCTATTTTTTCAGAAAACCCTCTCTTTTTGAACTTGCTACGATACAATTTCAAGTATGGTCACTCCAGAGCCAAATCAGCACAACTGGAGGAGCAGCCAGCCTCAGAGCTGGGTGAAACAGCAGTGCCAAGGGCCCAGCACACAGCTGGAACATATGCCACAGCTCTGTGAGCCTCGGTCATGGACCCAACCCAACCCAAGGGCAGCTCCTTTCAAAAGGTCCTGCCCTTGTGTCCATGTCCTACCTGGGGAATAAGGAGGTGTTCATTTCCCAAGGATGCCTGTCCCTGGTCTGGAATGCTGTGCATCCCCAGGATGAAGCACAGACAGGTGTGACACCTGAACAAGCTGTCCTGCAGGTGACCCTGCACAGGAATGCTGCACTGGGTCCACCGAGGGAATTCCCTCAGAGTCCAACCCTGCTGCTCAGCAATGCCAAGATGCATTTTCTGGATACTGTGATTTAACACTGATAACTTTTTAAGTGTATAAGTTTGTCTTTAAAAAAACAAGGTTGTTTGTGGTCTCCAATAAAAAAAAAAAAGTTCTTAGAATAATGAGCAATTGTAAACATACTTTCGCCACATAGTCACAATACTTGATACTTGAAACTTTGGCTTTTCAGTATTTTCTCTTCCATAAATGAAAAAAAAAAAAAAGCCCCCACATAGCCTCATTAGCTATACATTTTATTATACTGTTCAACATTTATTGTTGAATTATATTTCACTAATAAGACATAATTCCACTTCCTCTGAAATTTGCTTCCTTTAACTTCATAAAAAGACCTTTATTTTTTTCCTCCTTTGGGGCATTTCAAAGCATTTAACCATAATTAGCCTCCAAACTAAATTTTAAGTATCAGATACATGCTGAAGGAAACCAAAGGTACTTTAGAACACAAAAAATCACATCTGGAAACTCTGCACAGAAAAGAAGCACTTCCCTTTTCATTATTTTATAGAATGAGTTCAAGTACATTTTCTGAGTCACAGACATACTCACTAAAATTAAATGACTGGATATAAAGCAGTATAGTTTTGTGCCTAGGAAGCAGAGATTGCTCTTTTATGTAGTACCTGCTAAAGCCTGCTACCCTGAATAAGATTGATGCTTTTAACCTTTCAAGAGACCTAAATGATAAATTTGGTCAAGGACAAGATTGGACATTAGTTCTAGAAAGTCTTTCCAAATCCTAATATTAATATGTTATTGATAAACATATATGGCACTTTTCAATGCTTTTAAATAAAAAACAATACACTTTAGGCAAAGCATACCAGATAGTCAATAAAACTTGCAATTAAAATAGGATGATTGTACAGTTCTAATAAATTAGAATGCTGTTACTCGCTTTGGCAAATTTACAAAGCAGCTTATTTTCATTTCTAGGGTTTTCTCCCCTCTTTTGCAATTCAGCGAGCACTGCTGCCATCTCCTGATGCTCAGCTGAATATAACAAAATACATTTTCACATTTTGTAGGACCATGAAAACTCTGTAGAACATAATGTTCAATGACTCAGCCGTTTGCCATTAGCTTTTTGACATCTGCTTTTCTAATATGTTGATTTTATTTCTGTAATTCTAGGAGGTTTTCCTTCTTTATAATGTGATTCCTTCCCATCCCCTGTTTTTCACATCAAGGGATGGGAAAAAGCAATAAGAGCAACCAAATGACACAGCAGGTTATATGTTCACAAGAAGTCATTTCACCACAAAGGCTCCTCTGCCTGGGAGCAGTTTGAAACTTAACAACTCTGGTCCTGACAGCTCCACTAAGATTTCTCATCTAGACATGAACAACATTCAGTAGCTTCCAAAGCATCCATTTTTGCACTGTTACAAGCATAAAACTTCCAAATTTAAATAAATAAATAAATAAACAAATAAATAAATAAATAAATGGGATTATCCAGAAGCAAAAGCAGCAAGATGCTCTTTAGAGATGAGATCTTAAAGGTCACCAAGCTTCTAATCCTGATCACAGATTTGCAGTCCCAGTTCACTTCATCTATTTTCCAGTTTCTCCTCCAGCATGTCAAGTAAATTATGTACACAGGAAAGCAGGAGAATGCAAAGGAAGGAAAGAGACACTTCAGTGGTTGGGAACATGGCAAATGTACATAACTAGGATTCAGGTCATTGCTTCAATAAAAACAGAGTTTCAGTAAGCAGGGACATTCCTGTAGGAAAGATTTATTATGTTCTCCATCTCCTACCCATCTGACCTGTCAGCTGGTTGGATAATGCAGGAGACTCTCACATTTTAACCAGGAGATAGCCAAGGCCTAAAAAACCTTTCTTGACAAAAGTAAAAACAAGTCCCTTTCAATGTAATATCTATTTTAACACACTGATGCATTACAAGAAGTATCTAATTATAAAATTTTCAACCAGTTCTCAAAATGGAGACATGGTCTGAACAAGGAAGAATAAAAACATAAAAAACATATAGTGGGCTATGGAAGCATTAAAAAAGTTCTGGATAATATACTGGTGTGATTACACCAGTAAACAACTCTCCCTGTCTGGCAACAAGCACAGCAAAGGGTGAGCTGCCCCAGAGATTTGAAAACACTTTGGAAAAGCGGGAGGAAAGACAAGTGCTTAATGAAGAGAAAAGACCATCAGCAGAAATCACTGTCCTCAGCAGAAGGCAACTGCATTTACCTCTCTTCCTTAGCCAATATTAACCAAGTCCTGGGTTGGTACAATAACAAAGCATTTAAACTGATTTCCTCTGTGGAGTGAGATTTCACTCATGTAGTGGAAACGCTTCATTTACCCACACAGACCATATTACATAATCATATTCATGCAGTATGCAACAATATATATTTAATAGTCTGGAACCAAGAAGCTGCCCAGTGCCGCTTCTCAATCTAAACAGACTTTACTAATACATTTCTACCTTCAGCATAGCTACTCATGAAGAAATTATGCTTTTAATGAATTAAATAACAACGTCAATCACAACATATTTGTAAGTTAACAGCTAAAAAAAAAAAAAGCACTTTTAGGAACAAGATGTATCAGGATCTGGACAAGAGCAACACTGAAGCTGCAATTTCACTCCGCATCTACAGCCTGATTTTTTTGGCACAAACCCACATTTTTCTACTTTGCTGCTGGCTGATATCCATGTTGAGGTTTTTCTATTAGCACACCCTATTTCCCCTAGCATTTCAGAAGGCTGGATTCAATTTCCTCTCCAGGAATTTAAGCAGAAAAAAGGATTGGCTCTGCAGTCTCCTTAAATTTTGAAGCTAGTTTCAGTTAGCCGTTTCATCATTATCTTTTTTTTGTTCTTTCTTTGAATTTCACCACTGCACTTTTCTTATCTTCCTCCATGACTAAATTGTTTGATTTCCTCCCATTGTCTTTTAATTGGCAAACACATTCACCATCTCAAAGGATCCTCATCTCAGGCATGTCACACTGATAATAAGAGCCCTTAGCAACCACCTTGGCTTTGTGTTTTAGAAAAAGAACAAACAGGTACCATAGGAAAACCAAAGGTGCTGTATTAGCGTAAGTTCCTACACAACAGTGAAAGTCCAACTATTCTGTTCCTGAGATGGGCATTTCCTTACAGTTAACCAAGCAGGAAAACACACACCGGTACGGCATCTTTTTGACTGTTGCAATGCTCCCTATAACCTAATCCTGAATCCTCTTGGTGTAGACAAAGCAGCCTGTTCCCTTGCATCCCCGCTGGAAAAGGCAAGGTTTTATTAGCTAGAACAATAATTTGTTCTTACAGAAGCAACAAGGATCCACACAAATCATCAAACATGAGATGAACTGCTCATTTCCTGGTCCAAGCATGCAAAAATGGCACTGTCCACATGGCAGATAAGCATAAGCATTCCTTATCACCTTACAGCACACGAAAAATGTGTTCCAGAGGCAGCTACAAGAACTGTGGAGTGTGAGGTCTCTAGAGCTGGCACAAATGCTTGAGACATTTTGTAGGGCACATACAGAAAATTAACACTAAGAGCTGTATAATTTCATTACCGTCCCCAAAATGCAATGTATCATTAGACTGTAAATGTGTTTCTGGAAATAAAAACTGGCTTTCATGATTATTACAGAATACAGATTAAGTAGTTATGGAATCGATATTTTGTACTGCTTTGGTGTTAAAAGGTGTTAATTTAGGAGACGCTCCTTCTTGCAATCTTTAAAGGCATCACAGAGGTGATGCACCTGCAGTTTCTAAAAAAATAACTTTTGTCCAGTGATGACCACCTCATTCCTCTTAAAAATTCATCAACCTTTATAATATTTTTTTTCACTTTTGAGGTGTAGCTTTCATACAAGTGTGTGTATATAGGAGGTTCTCATCAATGGATTCAACACTGATTAAAATACCTCGATTAAAATACCATTTACCTGTAAGTAGCCAGGTCAGCCTTTCCAACTTTCCACCTAGATCTCATGACAGGAAAAAAGCAATCCTTACTAGAAGTTTCCATGAGATCACAGTAAAGTAACACACAGTGCCTGCCTGACACCCTTCACATGAAGAATGGCTGAAGAACAACACCTTTCACACCCATGTGCAACGTGCTGACTGCAGAGCAGGCACAGCCCCATCTGCTGCCTCTGGGACTTACTCAGGGCTTTTGTTTTACAAGAATTAAGAATTTGCATAGAGTTAAGGCATTCCCTTTGCACTCACTGGGTCTCTGTGTGTTGTCTGCAATGAGGTGGACAGTGAACTGAAGAGCAAGACTGCCCTACACAAACACACATTTCAATGAAACAGCACATGTAGGCAAGAAGCAAACAGCTTCATTAATTCCTGTGTCTTTTTCTTTCATGAAATGAGGAACAGGTTGAACTTCAAATTCAATAATATTGAACCTGATTTGATGCTAATCCCTTTAACAGCACAAATTATTAAAAACCCCACCAAATTTCTGAATGATAACTTCATTGTTCATATCCTTTCATTCTCTGTTAGAAATGCTCTCATGTTATTTACACCAGGCTGAATTCAATTATTTACTATTACTCACAAGGGTACCTCTCCTTCCAGCCATTGGGTTTATTTTTGTGGCAAATTAGTCAAGCGATAATTTCTCATAATTGCAACTGGGCTCTTCCCCTCGCTGTTACAAACTAAACAGGCTTTGTCTTTCTAAAGAAGGATAAAAAATGTACAGCACTGCATGGTTGGGAGCTACCAAGTATCTCAAGGGTTTAGTAATTTTGTGGGTTGTAGAAATGTTGTAACATCAAATTCATAAGTTTAAAATTGAGTAAAACTTCCACAAATAAATTTTCTCTCCCTTTAGAGATGTTGCTACTATCAGAAACAAAGATTAGTGATAATGACAGTCTTATTCATCTTTTGGTGACATTTTCCCTTAATAATTTCAATCTCTTTGTAAATGAAATTTACATGACAGAAATTGAATTGAATTTTGGTGTTTGACAGGCATAAAGGCATTGATACGATCAACATTAAGTTGATCACTCAATATTGGATTTCCTGTGCATGTGATTTGAACAGATTACCACAGATTCACCAGAAGACTGACCACGCCCAGACCTGACTTCTACAGGGCAAACTGGTCAGATGTGTACCTCACACTTTAGAATAAAATTGGACAAAACACTTGGTGCATTTGGTCTTATCAAAAACAAAGAACCAAACCTTCAAATGAATCCAATCTCATGATGCAAAGCTCAGCAAAATGCCAGGGTATTAAAACCCAAGCTGGTCCTCTCTTAGTAAACCTGAAGACCACATCAGCCTTCCCTCTCCCTCGCTATAACCAGACATGAAAACTACACCTTATTTTCTACACAATGTCTGTAAGTAGTTTCTAAATGACTGAACAAATTTCTCTGACTCATCTGCACAGGTGTGATCCTGCTGCAGCAAACCTCCAACCCCACAAATATTGTCAATCCTGCCTGGACCGAGGGCCTGTTGCTGCTCCAGTGCCTTAGCTAAATGAATTTACCACACTAAGGGCCACCTCAGCCAGTGGGGATTTTTTTCTTCTTTGACAAAACCACAGTGTCAAATAGACAGAAGCAACCCAATTTTGTGTCTTTTTTTACCTAGCTTATGAATCTTACATGTTCTTTGCATCTGTCTGATAATTTACGAGTACTGTTTGAAAATTACTCCATCCAGTTTAAGAAGACACTGCTTTATGGTTTAGTTTGGGGTTTTTTTTAGGGGGGGATGGAGTGGTGGATTTTGTTTGTTTTTCAGGGGGAGTGGTATGGTGGGTTTGTTTCAGTTTTATTTTTTTAAGGTTGTCCTGTCCTGATTCATTTTTGTAGATTCATAGCTGCAAACCAACAGTGCCATCCACTGTCTCTCAGAATAATGTTGCTCAATGGGTTTTCCCATTATTAGATAAAAGTGCCTGCAAACAATGGGTAGAGGTTACACACAAGAGCTTGAGGCTTCTAAACAAAAAAAGCCAAATTATAATAGAAATTTGCATGGAAAATAATAAAAAACCCTGACTTAATGCTACAGAAAACTTCATGAGCAATTCAGGGTTTTTCTCCTATGACTGTAGCATTTTATTCAAATACACTAAATATGACTGATTTTTAAAAGGGCTGTATCTGACTTCACATCTGAACCACAAATGGGGCAATTGTGTAATTGCACTGAATTGCTGTCAGCATCAGCAGTTCTGGAGCTGATGTTTCCTTCAGAGAGGCGAAGCAGCCTGGTGGGATCAGGGAAGCTGGGCACAACACCTGCAGGTGCTCCAGCAGGACAAAGCTGTGCTGGTTTTCAGTCACTTCTCCATTTATCTAAATTACCCTTTTGGATACACAGATCTTCTTCGAGTAGTTTTATTGATCAAAGAGGGAAACAACAAAAATTAGCCATTAGAATATAACATATTAATAATGGAAGAAGAAAAGATCAAGTAGGTCAATAAGAGATAGGATGCAACCACTTTTGGTACCATCAAGTTCTCAATTTGTTTGAAGGATTCCAGCACATTCTAAGGATGTTTAAGGAGGTATGGATGTATTACATTTTGGCTAAGTGTTCTTGCCCAATACACCATCCCTCTGTATGTAGTTCCAAGGCAAACTAGGAGTAAATGTAAATTAATATGAGTACCATAAAAAGTTCATAGACAAAGCAGCATCACAATCATCACATTTTAGACAGTTAGCAATGAATGTGCTAATTCAGCTTCTGTAAAACATTAGGTTTATGAAGGTTTAGCTGTTTGTGCTAGCACAGAACTTCTCAAATACCTTTCAGTGAGGTCACAAGTGCATGTCAAAAGTAGCTAAAGTAACACCTGTTGTATTTTTCATTCATTATAAACAGGATTTTTGTGCAATACTCAAAACATTTTCTTGATACATCTTGGTACACCACCATCAATACTAGCTGATAATAAAATCAGTCTTGAACAGAATACTTAGGGTTTTTTATTTGTTTAAACAAGGTTTCAATTCCCTGGTGCAATTATGGAATTTGAAATGTAATTCTCTTTAGAACTGCAAAGGAATTAGACAACAGAAACCCTGTTAAGGGTAAAGCATGATAAAAAGAAACAGCTTCAAAGACCTCTTTTATATTGCTCTTGCCTCATGTCATGTTACATTCTAAGCCTGAGCTGTGTAAATGTCTGTGAAAGGACAATAAGAAAAAATCTGAAAGAAATCTGTGTAGCTTAGCATTTCAAATAGTCACAGAAAAACATTTACTACTGTCCTAATGCAATTTAACATTCTACATTGGAATGTGCCTTTGAAATGCAGCCGTGACTTCCAGGGTGCTGACAGAATCCTCAGCAATTCTCATTTAGGCAAACTCTAAGGACAGAGAATCTGGTCTTTATTCTGATTTCAGACAGGGTGAGATGGAATTTTTCCTTTACATTACTGTTATAAAAATTGTGTCTTATTTTCAACATTTCACATTAACAAAAACACTAAGCCTAAAACACATACTGAAAAGCCACAGGGAAAAAACCCCACAGTTAGGATGGAGTCAGTAGACACAACCTTCCTGACCGAGCATTTCCAATTTAGGGAATGAAGGATCGCTCTGGATGGCTGAATTTGTTTGCAGCCATTCTAAATTGCTCCTAAGCAGCAGCAATTAATATCAGCCTTGTTCTGTCCCTCTGTGTCTTGTTTATTACTCTCTGAATCAGCAGAAAGGGGAGATAAATATCCAGAACATCCTGATTCCACTTAATCAGTATAGCTTCAAAAACTTCTAATGTATTTAAACAAGAAAGCATAATGCAGATGGAGGCAAGCAAGTTTATCTATATCACCTTAAAACATTAATTTGTCTCCATGACTGTCTTCAATAACCACTGATGCCTTTCAAACTTATGTTTGAGAAATGTTTTAAGACTTCAGTCTTGTCTGCCTGTTTTTGAAAAATCCATACTACAAATTTAAATGCAAGATCTTTAGTAAATAATTAATCTCAAAATGTCGTGCTTTTAAATTTACAATGAGGAAGTATTCAGTAAAATCCATTTCTGAGACTCTCCTATAACATCTGATCCTTTTATGTAGGTCATCTCCGATTTTAATAGTTGTTTCCCAGAAAGAGTCTTGAAAAAAACAGAGAACATACAGAGGCACTTAGATACTCTGAATAGAAATCAGTCATTTCATAAAACTATGCACAATAACTGCCCAATTTTAAGCTTATTAAATGCATTCCATGAAGTCAAGAAAATAATAAGTAGAATGTGAAAAAATCCTTTATCAATAAGTAACAATGGAACTGCAGGACCCGTCCAACTGTGAAGGAGAATTCCTAGAAAAAGTTGAAATAACCAACTGGGACTGCAGTGCTGGAGTTGAAGAGAGGAAGTGGAATACCCAACAACACAGAACAAGTCCCCAGTGCAGCCTGAAGGAATTCTGCTGGACCCCATGATGGCATCCATGATCCTCTTTCAAACTGTTCTTTCCACAGTCAAATTGTTCAGAGGAATTAACCATTTAGAGAAATATGGTTTGAAAGTGGACATCTGATGGTCAGCACCCCAACCCTCAGGTTCGTCCCATTCCCAGTACTGGAATTACAGATGGCCACAGATCTGGACAAAATGTTTTGTTATGCCATACTTCAGATAATAAATTGTCAACTCCATTATGCTTCTGTTTCTGTAGGGTTTGCACTGCAGGTGAACTGCAGCTCCTGCACTGCTCTGGTTTTGAGTTTCTGGAACCACTGTAAAACTACTGTGACCACCCCTCCACAGGCAAACGTTTCTTGAAAACAGCTCCCTGTTAATACTGCAGTGCAAAGAAAATCACAATTTGCAAAGTTTTATATTTGGCTTCAAAATTAAAATTAAACAAAAGAGCAATTACCTCAATGACCACCCAACAATTTCCTTGACACCATCAGCTACTGCAAACATAAGACAAACACAAAGTTCTTTTTGCCCTCAATCTCTCCCAGTTTCCCATTTCACCTGCAAGGACTGGTGCCAAGGTGAAGGATTGAACCACCTCTATGACAGGCACAGTAAACCATAACTGCAGTTCCAGCTGAACATGTTAATTCTGCTTCAGTGCAAAGCCAGCCAGGTCAGACAGAATCAGAATCATGAACAATAAGGAAAAGAATAAAGGAAAAACATTCTTGTATGAGACTCCTAAACTGTCACCTACAACATGAGTAATACTTGACATGCCAAAAGTTAGAATTTCAATTACATTTCTCATATGAGAAATTGCAACAAAATATTAGCTCAAGCAATCAAAATCAAAGTCAATATTCAGCTATAGAGACAGTAACGACGTTACAGTCTGCTGATGTAATTTAAAGTTGTCTATGCACATATTACTCTTTGGGGTTTTTATCTGTTTTCATCCAGTCTTTGCTTTTGCATAATAAAACCTACTATTATTAAATCCCTGCACACCTAGAGCAAACTGTCAGAGGTTAAGAAAACATAAATAAAAGCAAAATAGCAAAACCAAAATAATAAATGAGAGAAATCATTTAACTTTCTGCACCTCAGTTTTCATGAGAACATTTAGAAGAATAAAGGCTCACAAACCAGCAGCTCTAATAACTGCAGACTCCTGAGACATGCTGCCTGCAACTCTATGCTGAATTTGCATCTAATACAGTAATATAGGAATGTTACCAGGAAAAAAAAAAGGGTTTATTTGCATATAACACTCTCTCATTTCACTTTTATACATAAGCATAGAAGATTATATACACCTACCCACTGGACATTTGGGGTTCCTGCCCCTATTGTTGAGAGGGGACTTGATGGACTGTCCTGCCTGATGCCTCTTTGAAGACATGTTAATTCAATTAAAAAAACACTATATATCCAAACACCTTCACAAAGACATTGACCAGACTATCATAGGGAAATGTATATTAGGGTAAGTTAAGATAACCTTGCTTTTATTTTGGTTTAGAATACTCATAGCTGAGTGTTCTCTACTGCCTGCTAAACAACCCCCACCTTTCCACACATTTCACAAGATCTTACTTAGCAACCTGTGAAAACCACTGCATGTAAAATGAGTTTCCATCTTAACAACAGCTCTGTTACCTGGTAATGCCATATTGCCAGTGACATCTTCAATTGGTTTAAGTCCTATAATCTCACTGTATTTAACTGATTTAACTGGAGAAATCATTGTTCTTGACTGGAGAATCTTGATTCCTCCTGGGAATCTGATCAACAATATGGAACTGATGTATTCTATACCTTTTGTTTCTAGCAAAAAAAAAAAAAAAATCTCAGATCTTCAAGAGATTCACATTTGCAGACAGTGAGTAAATGACTCACATCACATGCACACTATATGTTAGAGAAATTCATGCTGCAGAAATGCAAGAGTGTTATAGCTGGTGATAGACATGTCTGTCATGGTTATAAAGAACCTGCACACAAACCCTAAAATGTCATAAACAACCTACTCACAAGCCCTAAAATAGCAACAGTAGTTTAAATAGGAACTATAACATTTCAAGGCTATTTTATTTTTATTTACTAACATTTTAATTACAGCCTCCATAAAACATTACACTGCAAATAGCAGAAACCTTCCCAATTTTTTCTCAGTAGAAATTCAGCTACTACTCTCAGTTTATTGGGGAGTCAGAAAGGATGGGTACCAAAGAGTTAACCACCTTCCAGCAGTTGCTAGGTAACATCCTCTGCCATCCCTGCAGCCCCATCCCAGGGTGTTCAACAAAGTCTTCCAAAAATCACTTGTGCTTCATCTTAAATTTCATTACTTGAGCACACATCCCTCTCTTTTCCTTTCCAACCTTCCCCCCAGCATCAGAATTAAGGATTGACAAGTACCATCCTGGAGTGATACTAATTTTCTTAGTTTAATCTTTGTTAAAGCCCTGCTGGTTCCCCCTTTTCCTGGCACCTGGAGCTGCAGGCCTGCCCGGTTGGCCTGGCTGCAGTGGCAACTGTGCTGAGCTCCTGGGAGCAGGAGCTGCATCAGGAGGCTCCAAAATGCACAACACAAAATAACCTGTTGCCCTTCTGCTCTCTATTTAGTCTTAATTCCCACCTATTTTCCTTAGCATGCTCAGACCCTAGAGAAAATTAAGCTTGATAAAAAGATGTTTGTTGGTCAACAGCTCTGCGAAAAAGCCAACAGCAAGAGGTAGAATGCTCACAGCCCTAAGGACATCCCATTAACTTCTAAAGGATTCAGCTCTGCTTTGGTTTGCTCTTTTTAGCTTGTAGAAGAAATAGAATTAGATAGAGGCTGGTCATGGAGATTACTGACAAAAGATGTTTATTTTTAAACAAACTTATTTAGTTCTTCATTACTAGATGTTCCAAATGTTTATGTTTCAATGAAATACTGACAATTTAAGTCCAATTCTTTAATAAAATGGCCATCCATTGAAAAATAGTGGTTTAAGTAGAAGATACTGTAACTAGATGAGGAAAACCTAAAAAAAAAGTAAACCAGTTTAAAAAATATTAAAAATAGAGTCTGATAAGGAAATGAACACCACCATTTCATGTGGTCTTTCATGACTTCCCACTTCCTCTAACAAGCCTTTCTGCTTTAATCCCTTTATCTTTATTGTTAGCAGATGCTGACTGAAGGGGATAGTTCCCCACATTCTAATTAAACCATTTTTTAATTCCTGCTCTGAAGGCATAAAAGCTTGAGGAGCCAAATGATTACTGACTGGTGCAGAGGTTCAATCGATGCAGCCCAATTCATCCATCGTGTTGTTTTATAACCCAAATGGAATGCTCATTACATATTACAGGCCAAATAAAACAGCCTGTATGTTACTGTCAGCCTGCAAGAACAACCCCACTAATTACTGCTGCTCTCATCAGAGGAAGGGCTTGGTGTTTGGGGGGTTTTTTGTGTGCTCATGTTTTCAAAATATTCCACACATGTACGAACTAAAGGTTTCTCCATAAAGAATGGATTTTTGATTTACTCAGAACTTCTAAAATGAAATGCACTGGGTTTTGTTATTAAGGGATTTTTGTTGTCTGTGTGCAGAAGGTGGGTGTGTGGATGGCTGAGGGCTGGGTTCAAGGGTGCTTCTGTCCCCAGGGACACATGGTGCCACAGAGGAGCTCAGCTTGTACCACATCTCAGACCATGTGGTACAAGAGATTTAGGTCTGAATTCCCAGCTCCCTCCATCCATCCTCTCCCCACTGCCATTTCCTTCCTCATCCTGTAACAGCTTTGCTCTCACCTCTCCACCCCAGAACCTTCAGCACACTTAACAGCTGAGAGGGTAATTTTACACCCTGGATGGTTGAAAACAGGGTGTATAGATTTTTATTAAGTTTCATCTCCTTGAAGTCACAACCAGCTCTACCCACCTTAAAGGCAGCTGAGATGCACCTGAAATTCCACATCGTAACAGATAAGTTACAAGTAGGGACACAGAGTACTTCAGGGAATGTCATGTTATATTTCAGATTAAATTTCAGAGGATTACAGGGTTTCACAAGATTCTCAAAGGGAGAGTAAAGAATAAAACATAGAAGCTGGAGTGAACCTTCCATGCTATTGCTCAGATGCTTTCACAGTGACAGCAGGCACAGCTCCAGGAGGGAAAGAAGTGCCTGCTTCTTTTTTCTCTTCTGACATTCCATTCAGTCAGGACTGTCCATACACTCACTAAAATTAGGGCCTGCTTTAGCAGGCAGAGGATGCTGCTTGCTAGATTAGCTCAGGGTCTCAGGGGCTGCACCAGCTCACATCCATCCCTCACCAGGCACCAAATCTGTGGATGGCAGTAGCTTTGCTCTCCTCCATCCCCTCAAGGATCAGCCAGGGCTCAAAGTCAGTCTTGATCATTCCCAAGAGGAAAAAGTCTCACCTGGGTTTTGTTTATTTGTTTTTGTTTTGTGGTTTTGGTTTGGGGTTTTTTTGAAGCTTGCTCTCAGCCAAGAAGAGCTGCCTGCTACACACAGGCTGGGAGGAAGGGAGCAGCCACTTTTCCCTCCCCAAACAGTAAAGGGAAGGCTGGAAGGGAGCAAAGACCCTAATTAACAATAGATATCAAACAGAAGGTTTTATCAATTACTCCAAGACAAAAGCAAAACCTTTAACGTGTATAGGGAAAGCCTCATTTTTAATCTGGTGCTCCTTAATTACTTCAATAGGACTCATTCTGACCCTCCAAGGCAGAAATACCGATGCTAGCCCTAACACCAAAACATAAATACAGATGAAAAACAACAAAATACAAGTTTGAAATTATAGCCCCACAAGGAGAGTCACAGTTTTAACTTATGAAGTGATTTTTTGTCATTTTTTGGGAACTATGCTGTATTGTTTCAGGCACAGTCAAACAGATAAATGCAATTATCGGCCTAAAATGTTTGCAGTTCAGGAAGATGGATAGCAGGACACAGCATATCATTAGAGTAGTTTAGCCAGGTTTTTTACCCTCTAGATTATATCAGAACAAAATTTCCTAGTCAGGCTAGAAATCCCATTTTAGTGAGTTCTGCAGAAGTAAATAAAACTAGCAAAGGCATATATTTTGCTAACTTTACCACTATATAACAATTATTTTCCCCAAGGAAAATAAAAAAATCACATTCAACCTAGTATTTAGTGATAATTGCCTGAATTTAAAATATGTCTAGGTGTATACTATACATAAATATATGTATGGATATATCTTGCAGGTATGTGTGTTAAATCCCAATATTTATTTTCCAGGTTGATCATGATTAGTTAACCAATTTCTTACAGATGAAAAATGTAGAAGTCACTTTTTTCTGGGTAAGATGGACTGGTTAAAAAAAAAAATCTCTCTCCAAGCTTGAATTGCAATATTCACTGTAATGTCCCATTCCCTTTTAAAGTTTGTATCTATTCAGAAGAAGTTGCGATGAATAGCAGGAAAAAAGCTTCAGCAATCAATTTAAGAGGCAGATCAACTAATTATATTCTTATATTCATGTTTCTGTGGGTGATAATTTATTCTGGTAGTAGTTTCAGTGCTCCCAGATGCTCAGAAATAGGTACTGTTTCTCAGAACATGTTGATCACTCCCCTTTGAAGTATTCATAGTCTGTAGGAAATGAAGGAACCTCTGTTTAGAGTTTCAGAAGCTGATGCTTTTCTACTTAAAAATAAAGGACACAGCTTGAGGCTTTAGGTTGTTTGAATTTTTAGGGTTTTTTTTTTTCCTTGTAAGCAATCCTTATGACCTTAAATATCTGTGTGCACAAAAATTTCTGCATTAAAGACACACAGCTTTAAAAGATATCTAAAAAGGAAAACACAGCCAAACTCTCATTTATGTTTATGCTGGTGAACAAAAATATGAGTATGATAAGGCAGCAAAGCACACACAAGAGAAAAACCACCACAGGCACCCAACTTAATGGGCAGGCTAGGAAAAAGGATGGTGTAGAAAGGAAGTAGGCATTTAAATCACATACACATCATGAAGCAGTTGTACAAGGGAAGAAAAATGAGAATATGAGAGTTACAAGGTCAGCTGACAGCCTGCAGTACATCAATTAAATTGCAGAGCCACAACACAGGCAATACAATGCAACTTCTGCAAGCTCTGTGGGCTCTCCCAGTGCAGCACAGATTCCAAAGTGCTCCATGGAACAGGAAAAGGAGGTTACTGCAGATGCTAGTCAAGTTTCAGAAATACTAAAATCCACACAAGGATAGTTTTGAGTTATTTCCATAATTTCATGAGGTGCCAGTTGAGTAGGCACTAAATACTGTTCCCAGAGCAGGTTCCCAATTACCTGATAGTTTGTGTTTAGATTCCCAAAAATCACTCTAAGTACAAGGATTGCCCCACTTAAATCAGTGAGGCTCCTCAGTTCATATTATACACACCCTTAATGGCTTCCCTGGGTCTGGATTTACTGCAGGAAATAAGTATTAAGTGGTTGCCACAAATAATAGCAGAGGGTTGAGAATTTTATTTCACTCAAATAAAAAAGTTGAGCTTCTGACACGTTTTCATTCTGAATTTGGATATGAGAAATATTTTTAGCATAATTCTGGAGGGAATGGGGAACAAATTCAAGACTGCCCTAAGGAAGTATCCTCTCTCCAGACTCCATTAACAAAGTCAGTCCCTACTCTGCTGCAAACAAAGACTTGAACCTTGATGTCCATTGTAACATAGATCTCTTTAATGACGTTATCTATTTATCATGGAACCCTTCTGAGTGTTAATTGAACAGTCCTCCAGGAGGGGAAAAAAAAGAAAGAGGATTGCAATTGTCATTGTTAAAATATCTTGATGTTTTTAAAACAGCCATTACTTTGTCGACAAGCTGCAATCAGCTGGTACTTTGTTCCTTCATGCAACCAGTGCAGGCAGTAAGTCTTATAAAAATGGAGGTTTAAATCCAGGCTTTCAAATTTCCCGATAGTACCCCTCTGTAAATCACCCTTTAGTGAATTGTTGCTTTGAAAATTACAGTCGGTATGTGCTCCACATTTGCAGAAAAAGTCACACTGCTTTAACTACTGTGGTTTAAGGAGACAAAAATAGAGAACTGGTACAACCACTGCAAGGCTTTTATCAAGAGCAAGGCAGAGTAATTTCCTAATCCCTAAATATCTAGATGTTTAGGGTTGGTTTAGTTTAGGGTAGTTTTAGTGTTTAATTTTGACTTTTAAAGGTACCAATGTCATCTGAGAACTTGTTATTAATTCCATAAACAATTTGTATCATGCTCCAAAGTACAAAAATGTTTCACATTTCCTCTTTGTCTGCAAGTTATTTTCCAGTAATCTTGAACTAATGTAAAACAAATTCATGTTTTGCGTACAACAATTTCTGCATCTGTCTGCTGTCTCTAAAATGTTTTTACCATTACCACTTCAAGCAAATGGAGGTTATTTAAATCCATGAGCCCATAGGAATCTAGGCAGTTCCTATCAGCCAACACAGTTCATTAAAACAGTCCAGAAATTTCTTAACTCTACACACTGAATACAAGCATTTCTCAAAAGGTATGGTGTTGGGAGAGAAAAGCAGAAAATGCAGATGTTCTCAGAGTAGATCTGGTGAAGGAGCTTCCAAAATTACAACTCCTTGACTCAGTAGCACCTTTCTTCCAACCCCCCATGAGACATAAGTCAAGCTGCAAGAATAGGATGCTGCAAGGCTGAAGGTTATTTGGGCTCTTCCATATTTTTCCCACTCAAAAAAAAAAAAAAAAAAACCAACCAAAAAAACAAACAAACAAACAAACCCAAAAAAAACACAACCCAACCCAGACCAATGAAAAACTCAGTGTGCAAAGATAGGATAAATTATGGGAAAGGGAGTGTGCGCTATTTATTCTATCTCTACCTTCACAGTTTCTAAACACTCCCAGAGGAGAGCTCCAAGGGTGGCCATTCATCACCCAGGCTCTGGCAGCAGGGCTCTCTCAAGGAATATTTACAGCTGCAGTAATCCACAGACTACATTAAGAAACTCTAATCCTGTAATGATTAGCTCCCTTTTCCTCTGGTTCTCCATGGCCAAGTGCCACTTGGGCACCTGCTTTAGTCTCTGGTTTGTTTCTGTCTGCATTGCCTGCTGTAGTTCACACCCCCACGTGGCACAGCAGAGCACAAGGTCACTGCTAACTTAACCACAAATTCTGACTTTTTTTTTTCCATGGAGTTTGTCCCTCTGCCAGTCATGTGTTGGCTCTTGAAATCATGCTTTTTTGCATGACAACCTGCATTGTTGAAGTTCAGAGTATGATTTGCACAGCAGCATTTCTTTCTGAGTTCTGCTTTAAGAAAAATCTTTGCCTTTACTCAATTTTTGATTTAGGCTCCTTTTCCTTTGGTCTGTTAAAATTACCTACCAGAATGGTTGCTAACATAAACTACTGGTAAATGCAAATTTAGCAAAAAAAATAAAAATAAAAACCCTTCCCCACTACTCAGCTAATACAATTTTTGCCCCTAGAAACACCGAACAGCACACCTAAAAAACCAGCATGCTTCTTTCCAAAAACTGCTCAAAAAGTGTATTTTATTCTCAACAACAATGGAACTCTCTTCCTCAAAAGTACATAGAATTGCATGTTTGCACAATTATTTGTCTTGAATCCTGTCTATCACCTCAGCTACAGCATTTGCTTAGCACCCAGTAAGTTCTATTTGGAGAATAACAGTACACAAACTGAGCAAGAACATTGTGCAAGGTGCTTAGGAATTCTCTAGTTTGCTGACTGCACCATCACTGGAAATAGCTTTTTGGGGGGTTTTTTTGTTAATTTTTTGTAATCATCTAAAGAACACCCAGATCTTCCTTTTTTGTCAGCAACCCATCAACAAAAGTGATCAATTCAAGTGGTTCTTCAGAGTTTCCATCCCTCTGAAGGAACTGCAGCCAGTGGGACACGCTGGGAGAAGTGCTGGGTCAGTGCTCTCCTCTCACAGCTCCCTCCAGCAGAGATCAGTGGATTCATCATGATTGAACAATATGGATCACACTCACACAAAGAAAAGGCAAAAGTCAGCCTGAAAAGGATGAATCAATTATAATTATTTCCCCTAGACTGAAGTTATTTCTGATCTGTTAATATATTTGAAAGAACTTCTGAAGGAAGCTGAATCTTAGCACAAAACAAGAAAAACTGATATGAGGTTTTCAGAATTGCTGCATACTCAAAATCAGAACTTGAAATTAAACATTTAAATGGATTGTTTTAATATAATTAATAAAAATCTCTAATATGAATTAATACCATTTATGTTAATTAATAACCATTTTATACTTTTCATATTAAAAACACGTTCAGAAAATCACCCTTATGAGCCAATCTAGGAGCTTTTTCCCTGCCTTGCTAAAACAAAATTTTTAAACAGATGAGGTGTATTATGTATAACATTGCCATTGAAGTTTTCTAGTTCACCACATCTTTTACACACCAGATTAGCAGAAATCTCTTGTTTCATTTTAAGTCATGGGTGTATAGGTCTGATTTTTGCATATAGAAGCAATTTCAAAATACAAAGCTTAGTTTTACCTAATATTAATTTGATAGTTTGATGAATTATGCATTTGAAAGTCAAATGCCAATCTATTTCTTTTATAATCAAGTCCATGTTTAAAAAAATGTTACAGGTTATTTGCAAGGAATTAGAAAAGAAGCCTTCTGCTATCATTCAACAGGAACCAATTTATTTCATTAAACAGAAATCCATATTTCCATCCCACTTTAAGTCTGATAATTCAAGCATATCAGTCTTCATTTAATTACAATCCTTTGATTTTAACACCTATAGATATTTGGAATATTTGGAACAGGGCCACTCAAGCCAAAGCAATGTCATTCACAGACTACATAAATAAGTCTTTCATGCAACTTCAGTACATACATAACTTATGTTATGAATCAATCCCTTCCCACCACATGTAAAAACCCAGTATCTGTTCATATCAGGATGAAGTGTCCACTTAGATCTGAAAAGAAATGGTAAAAATAATTTACATATTCATGCGCAGAACTGACAGCAAAATACTTCAGGTTAAGTACACCAAGTGCTGTTCATCTGTCATGCAAGAGTTTGCAATCAGGCAGGTACAAATATTGTTAAGGTTCTTGCACAAACACTGATTTATTCAGTGCCTATTTACAGAGGATGCTAAATAGGAAGCACCACCTCTCCAAATAAAATGCATGTGTTGCATGATTTTAATATACGATGTACATGAGCCTTTTCTGACCTCAGGAGAAATAATTTCACCAGAGAAATGAAAAAGGCAGATAAAAATAAGTGCTCTTAGCAATGTATTATTAATTCACATAAATCACAGCTCACATTGTCCTATTGCTGGGGAGTTGTTCTGCTTTTTTTTTTTGTAAGAATTTTCCCACTGAATAGTCAGAATTCATTCAGGCCACAAGGGTAACACTGACTCCTTCTGTGAGTCCCACTTCATCAGCCAGGCCTTGCAGGGCTCACATTAAGTAGCTTGCTGATCAAAAAATACAAATAAGTGTGGAGGTGCTCCTTTTTTCTCACTCCCTCCTCATGGAAGGGGGACCACAGTAATATTTTCTGTTTCACAGATTTGTTACCTATCCAACCACATTCTCTGTTTCTGTGGAGGTTCTGTGGAAACTGGGAGGAAAAAAAAGCTTCAAAACAGAAAATGTAGGTCAATATGGTTTTACATTTCTCGGGCAGATTATTCTTAAAAAAATAATTAAAATTTCATACTATTTTCTTTCTTTTCACCTCCTTTAGGACAGAATTAATAACTAACAATGCTTATCAAGTTTAACTACCCAGAATATAATACCTAATTCTGGGTAGTGTGATTGTTTTGCTTCAGCATTCTGAATACAGAGTTTTCTTTGGTGCTGAGGACCAAACTTGCTTGGCAAAATAAGGCTGAATTTTCTACTTTTTTTGCTCATTAAATGATTCTGAAGGCAAGTGTGTAAAAGCCTCAGGTATTTGATTGCCCTCCTAATCAAAGCACAGATATCTCATGAGAATGCTAATTAGAGCCAACTACAGCCTTGAAATGAGTTAAAACAATTATTCTTGCTCAAACTATGTTTTTCTTATATGCATGTCTCGTTTCCATACTTGTGGCTCCTACACTGAGTCAGAGACCAAGAGAAACTAGCTCTTTCTGCTTAGTTACTCTACAAACATCCACTTAAATATATATTTCCACTAGTTCCCAAATCTGATCACCCCTTTCCTATAGAATATCCATGCTGACATTAAAGGCTACCATGGAAAACCCCAGTTCAATTAAACAATACTAAAAGCACCTTGGAGTAAACACAGGTAATCCATTTCTTAAAAATCTGAGAATGAATTCCAAAATGTGTTGCATTCTATGCAAATTTTTAAATACCTAAAAATTTTTTACCACAGGAATGTGTATCAAAATGCAAGCCTAATTATCAAACTGGTGGTTGATATGTCCAGTGGGACTAAAGTAATAGGAAAAAAATTGAATAAACCAAACATTCCTCCTTCCATCTCCTGTTCAGAATCCAGGAAAGAGGGGTTTCTATCACAAAGGGTGAAAGGGAAATCGGGAAGCACAGCTCCACTTCTGGAGAGCCTAACTGTTCCATCTGACCAGAAAGGAGCTCAGTTTGAGACCTGAGGATGCTCCACACTGGTTAGTGGGAACAACTGGGTGATGTGCCAAAACTGAAGACTAAAACAGGAGCTACAGAGTCTGTGGTTGGATCAAGAAAGGAGAAGATGCAGATTTGAAGCAGTGAACATTCTCTGTCCTAATGCACTGCCAATTCTCCTCACACAGTTTTACAGCATTCCTCAAGGCCCATACAACCTGTATCTACACAGAATTAAATAGATACAAATAAACCCACACAGAAAATACTTGGTTTTTATAGTTTTATCTCATTTACAGGTTTTGAGAAGTGTGTTATGCAGACTTCTGTATTGCTCTGCTCAAGAACCAACTTTTTCAGGGTTAGAGATTGATTTTCAAGGAGTGACCCCAAGATACCAAGATCTCTAGAGAACAGAAATTCTACATTCCTGGGTATTGTTACAGAGGTATTATGTGTATTCACTACATCTTATATAATACACTGCATGAAACATACCTTTTAAATGTAATTTCAGGCTCATTATCAGGCCTTTGTCCCACAGATACCATTATCTTTTGAGTCTACTGATAATTGCTTCTGACTGGAATAGACAACATCACTGCTGATCGATTCCAGTTCTGACATGTTCTGATTTGGAAATAAACTTGAAAGAAACTTTTCAACAGAACGAAAATGATATTCATTCAGCTCTAGGTTGAGAAGGAATCACTTAAAGAGAAAATTACATGTTGTAGAAATGCTCTGCTGTTCCATAGGGAGAGAATTTAATAAATATAATAGATATACAGGTAGAAAGGTTTTATCATGAGCTTAAAAGACAGCACAAAGGTACTTGAAGTTCAAAGAAAGTGAAAGGAGGAAGGAAATAAACCTGGCTCCTTTGTATGTAAAAACACTCTTGTGTAGTTTGCCTGTTGGTTTTTACCTGCTTTGAGGAATTTGCATAAAAATTTCCTGTATGGGACACACAAACACTGCATTACCAGTGGCCAGCGATCAACTCCAGTCACAGAAAGCAAATCACAAAACTGCACTGACAGACACTGCAGCCAATGTAACAAGGGTTTGACTCTTTTCAATGGGATCCCAGTCTAGACTGATGCCTGAAGTTGCAGATGGCAAGAAATAATAATAACAGTGATAATTATGTCAACTTCACTAACACTTCAGCAAGAGTTTGCTAGATTAGGTGGGACTTAAGCTCAGTGAGTCAGGAGTACTTGAGACCTCATTCAAATGTTATACTGCCCTTCATAAGAGTTTAACACAGTGGTTCCAGTGTTGCAATTATCTGTGCTGCAAGATTAACTGATTTTGGGATGCTCACACACTGCATGAACACCTCTGCAACAGAAAACCTCCTTAAAATGGGAAAAATACAATTCTAAAAGCATTGCACATGAAACGCTTTGTGCTTTGCTTCATCAACCACGTAAGTAGGGGGATGAGTCAGATGTTTTAGAAACAGTCCATGCACAGCAGTAACAAAAGCTCTTTTCTGTTTTTGTTTCAGTTACTGATTGCAGTAACTTTAAATGTCACATAAAAGAGACAGCAGACATGAAAGGCACAAGTTTTTGGGCCTATTTCACTGAAAAGTACACAAAATGTCTAACATGGAGAAGCTTTGTCACTTTTGGAAAGAGCTTCGCCAGTATCAGGCCTCATTTTTTGATCATCATTAAACTATTGATGTATATGTAGCTTATTTCCTGCTAACACCTTCATGAACGCCCACTCTGCTGCTTTCTGCCAAGTTCTTCCCTAACTTCTATCAGGGCATATAGCTCCACCTTTCCAGATCTTGATGATTTTAGACCATGTCACTGTTTAACCAAGGTTATTTTCTACTCTCTGATTTTTCAGGAGATTCTTCCAACATAAGAAAATTCAGTTCAAACTCTACCTTCAAATTTACTAACTGCATTCTCTATTCAACCAGCCAACTTTTTATTAAAACACTGAATAAGGCTGGAGCATCATTGAAAGAAATGCTACATTATCAATTTTATGACCCTAGCACTAAAAAGTAAGCTAAAAGTCTCTAATAAATTTAGTGAAAAATACAAATTTTAAACTAAATAGCTTGTGTGTCCAAGAAGATACAAAAAGGCTGATCAGACTTACAGGTAAGCACATTTTAAAACTGCTTCCTCACTGTTTAACAATCCCTGTTGCTTTTTAACAACGTGTTAATGGAAATCCAGGAGCAGAGATGCGATCACAGACTCTTCCTCCCAGCACAGAGCTCCTGTGCCTTCACAGGGGATCCCCAAAAGATTCAGAACAGCAGAACAGCACCGAGCTCCTGCCAGGAACACACAAAGCCCTGCTCTCTGCAGCACTAACACCATGTTTACCTGAGGCCTTGCTAATTTTTAGCCTCCCCAGGCAGTTGTCAGGTAACACAATTTTACTCATTTGTGAGCTAATTCAGAGCCCCTACATAAAAATGCTGTGTTAGGGAACAGAAGACATATTGTAACACTCCCAGCAGGCAGTGAGATTGGCAGGAAAATGCTGTAAGCTCTAGAAATTCCCTGAAAATTTACGTTCTGTTGTGAATTTTGCTTGCCATTCCCTTTCTAAAACAGACTACTTTAAAGGTGGAATATACAACCACAAAAGGAATATACAACTATTGCAGCCCAACAAAGTTGATACCAACAAAAAAGACCTAGAAAATTCTTTTGCAGACTCACCTGTGGGTATGGGCTAGAATCTTAAGGGGTTGGGTTTTTTAACCCTCCTGATCTTTTTTGCCCAATTCAGGCTGTTAGTCATATGCTGCTGGCTACCGAAATTTAACAAGCTTCTCAGCATTGATGGAATTACGTCCTGTTCTCTGGAGAATCAGATGTAATGAAGTTGCTCATTAAAAATAATGAGCTGCTTTAGTAATGAGCCCTGATGTACAGCTTTGGTCTGAGGAATATCTTATTTTCAATTGAAACATAATTAGATCCAATTGAAGTCCCCAAGTTGGGATATTAAAGGTAACCGCAAAAATCACACTTAATTATGAAGACTGAATACTCCGAGATTTTCAAAGACTCTCTAATACCTATACTGTTGAAATATTGGTAAATATTAGTTAAAAGAAATTAATAATGCCAAAATTATTGAGTAATAGTCCCTAATTGGTTATAGAATTAGTATTACACGACTCAAGCCATTGCATTTACACCCAACTGCCTGAGGACTATTGTTTACATGTTCACAGTTAATGGCTTGAAATTCAGCTCTGCTAAACTCAGATGGTTTCCACTGACACCAGTGGGAATTGAGGAAGCCTGACACTGAAAATCCAGGCCATTATTTTATGCACAGAGTTAAAAATTTCTCATGGTGCTAAGTATATAAAGTTCTGGGTATTCCAGCAAATATCCAGACATGGGGGTCACTGGAAGGAGGCAATACCAAAAGATGATGTAAAAACCCAAGCCTGCAGCAGTGTCTTTGCATGAGGTCAAACACAGCACAGCCAACAAGAGACACTGATGCCCACCTGAGAGTCTCTAAGTTGTTGTTTATCACCACCAGCACTGGGAAGTCAAAATTAATTTTCTGTGCATCGACAATATCTGACACCACCACAGTTTTAAAAGAAATAGGCCAGACTGTCAAGTTACAGCTCCTGCTGACTTCCAGACATCCCCACTGACACCCCCTCCAGCAGGATCTCTGACTCTCTCCCTTCCCCTCAGCAGCTGCTCTATTCTCACAAGCACAGCCACCAACACTGCCAAGAGTTTGAAGATATCAGGGACAAACACAGCCTTAAAATGCTTAAATATGGTCTGTGAACCTCACTTTAAACATCTGTTTAATGCGTAAGGTAATCAATTAGAATTCCCAGAGACTGCAAAAAAAAAAATACCAAAACCCAAACAAACAAAATCCCCAAACAAACTAGTAGAAGGGCAGAAAAGCTGGAATAGCTGATTAAGACTATTTAAAAAATCATGCCCTTTTTTAGCTTGTTTGCAAATTCTCTTGTAATTGTTTTAAGCCTTTTAAAGGTAGCAACATACATAGTTTGATACAGCAGGCAAAGATGTAAGCACCCCTACATAATTTTGTACATTTTATAAGGGTGTTTTTACTCTTTATGGGGTGGACTTTAATTATGACCTACAAAATGTACAGTAATAGAAAACACAATTTTTCCCCTTCTTAATCTTCATTTTTCAATCTTCTGCTTTTTAATCATTTGCTTCATTGACCACTTACTTGGTTAATTTCACTGAATTATTACATTGAGCCACAGAATATTGTACTTTTATCAGTGAGCTTCAAAAGCTAGCTCATTATAGAACTTTAATAACTTTTAAATAGACTTTGCTTTAGCCAGGATACCTTATAAAAGTGTTCTACTACATTTACCATGGATTGGGTCGCAGACCTTGCATTTTTGTAGTAATTAATTTAATTTTTTTTTAAATAAAAATCCCTGTGTATTGTTATTCTATTTTTTACATAAAATCAGTGTGCATTGTTACCATCACATACATCATTACAACATAGAATTTTAAAAAAGCCTCGGATTTTTGGATGCACAGGGTCACATTTTTAGAGGTTTTCCATGACTTTCATGTTTCTATGTCCCCTTTATTTTCACACCAGGCTGTGCCTAGCTTAGCTGCAGCCCTGAGTACATCAGATATGTATTATATTGTATTCTCACCCAATTCCCACAAAAGGTGGCTTTAGAGCATTTTCAAGATGCCAGAGGGAGGGGGCATCACTGGTCAGCCCCATGAGCAGCCCTGCACAGGGGACAGAGGCAAAGCAGGAGAGCAGCAGGAAGCAAAGACAACTTCCTTGAGAAAAGCAGATTTTGAACCATGGCAATAAGGAAAGAAACCTTGGCAGGTGTAAGAAAAATCAAGATCTGTAAGGAATAAAGACTTTCAAGTGAAAGACCTTGGAAGAAGATGAAGATTGGCATTGTGTTAGGAAGGGAAAGACAATTCTGCCTTCCCTTGCAAGGAACAGAGCTTCAGGTGACAGAAACAAGCATTTATGCTACAGGTAGCAGGGGAAAATGGGGAACTGAAGGGAAAAGAAGACAAGGAAAAAATAACCAGAAGGTAAAAGTATGTCAAAGAACCATGGTCCAGCCTCAGTGGGGGTTCCAGCTGCAGAGCAAGAGAGGAGAACAAGTCTGCCAGGGACAGCATATGGGAGAAAAGATCGCTTAGAGCAACTTGAGCAATGCTTAAAGAGATGCAGAACGTGCAGCCTTCTCTCCTGCTCCCACCCTTAGCAATGCAGATGTCTGGCAAGAGAACAGAGGTTGAGAAGGGTTTCTGTCAGGGTATTTGCTCTGGGAACACTGGAGTGGTGTGCACTGAGGGCACGCCATCATCAGCTCAAGAGTTACCCCTGTGGGTGAGCAAAGACAAATGTGCACACACACCCTCTGCACTGCTGCCACAGATCCATGGCTCCAGTCACCTTTTGTTTCTACTGCAATAACCTAAACTAAATAAAACAAATTTTGGAAACCCTGAACCACTACTAGGTAAACAACTAGCCAAGAAACACGCCAGCCATCCTCATAACTTCAGTCCTCCCTCTAGATAAATTGTTTGCCACTTCTAAATAGTTGGATTCTCACTAAATACCCCTCCACAAGTGACCCAGAGCAATCTACTCCCCTGAAGATTCACTATAAATTGAGTTTCACAGGTTATCCCCAATTCATCAACCATAATTCATGTGTTTTCCATTGAGGTTTTACAATGTTCAGAAATTTTTTTATACAGCAATTAGATTTTGCTGTTGCAAGTATGTGAAACTTAGGATAACCAAATACACAGACTTCAGGACGTCTGCAGCTTGAAATGTCTGTGTGTATATTACATTTTTAAGTTTATGTCATAATATACATCACATAGTAGCTGGCTGTAATGAAGAGTGATTAACAGAGAAAAATGGCACCAGGAGACATTGCAAATCACACTTACATTTAGCACTAAAATTAAATATTCCAGAAGTTATTATTTAAATATATGTAATATATTTCTCAGAAAAAAAAAATTGTTATAGAAAACTGGTTGGGGTTTAGTTTCATATTTAGCATTCCCTAGTCCAGAGAACAGTGAAGCAGCTACAACTGTGTTTTCTTTTAATGCTGCTTTTCCTTCTGGCAGAGAAACTCCCCAGACATTAGAAGACAAAGTACTAAAACTTTAGGTCATCTCCAAACAGAAAATAATAAAGGGGGAATTTAGGAGTTATAATAGACCAATGCAGAGCAGGAGTTTTCACTTATGGCAGTACCACCAGGCAGCTTAGTGCAGCACTGTGCTGTTCTCCCTGCAGGACCTGGAACTGGATTTTCTCACTATTACACTCAAGGTAATTATCCCACCTCCCCACAGGATCCAGCAGCTCAGCTACAGCTCCAAAGCTGAAAACTAGCCCAGAAATCCCTGTATGGCACTCCAAAGCACTGCATGGACATAGGCAAGCCCAAAGTTTGGCAGGTTTTGAAAAGCAGCAGCCCTGGGCTGTTCCTGCCTCCAGCACCTTCAGTGAGAGCAGGCTCAATGCAGCCAGTGCCACATTCTGACCCCAAAACCTGAGCCCACAGAGGTGTTTCAGTTGAGAACCACCCAACATGAGCACCACATGGCAATCAGGCTTGTTTTCAGCCAAATTAAAACACTGATTTTGCTTTCAGCAGTTCTGTAACACAACTATAGGTTTAAATGCAACTTCTGTAAAAAAGGAAAAAAATAAACTATAATCTCCAAACAGTCTTTGAAGAACTCATACATTTATAAAAATGTGCAAACCTCATCAGAGACCTGACAAAAGTAGTGTGAATCCAGCAGCTTTCTAGTAACCAGAAAACTGGTTACTAGATACTGATATTGGTACAACTTTCAAATTTATAGCATTGACACAAATCTTGGGTTAAACCTTGAGGAGGTTAAGTGTCTCCTTTACTATGAAACCCCAGAAAATCTCAGCATTGGCATGGGGCTAATTTAACTAAATTATTACATAACTAACTGCCAGAGGAACAGTCATGCAGGATTATCACTGAAGCAAACTCTGATTTGTCTGTGCCTGTTCTATTTAGATTCTTTTATGTCATATTCTTATTAAAAACACTCACTAGCAGTGACCACTCTTATTAAATTAGGCACAAGCATAAAGAGTTTGTTGGGATGGTAGAAGAAAATACTAAGAGGCAGAGTTACTTCTACATTTCTTCATGTTTTTATGTACCTTGGTCAAGAGGCTTAGGAAAATACAAGCCAAGCCACAGCCAGGGACAAACTTCAGAGACAGTGTGCCCATTTATAAACATTTCTAACGACAGTACACTGATTTCTCAAGTTATTTGAGTTATTGTAAGAGATTCTTTTATTACCTAAAGAACACAATTCTCCATACACTTATCCCCATGTCTAACCACGCATCAAAATCCATAATTCCATTAATAAAATCAGACCTAATTTTCAGTCATGTAATATTCTTGCACAACATCTATTCGAGGCATCTCTTTTATGTTGACAAGAAAAACAGAAGTGCTCTATTGGATTTTTTTTTTCCTCCAATTAAATTAGCACCTCACAAATGCAACTAATACATCAATTAGGCAATACTATTAAAAGCACTTTAAACCAATAAAAATCAAACCCTGCATATTGTGATTTTTTGTGCATGCATATTAAGAGAGAACTTTGTAAGTTTGTAAGATTCTATCCTTTATAACCCTGCCAGTGTATTCCCAATATTTATTCTAAAGGTGAGAGTGTAAGAAAAGGGCACTTTGTATAGAGGTAGAAGTATCAAGAGCTTCAGTTCAACACAAGCTATATGCATTCTGAACCCCCCTGTTGTCTGTCCCTGCTGCTCCCACCCTGTAGGCACGAGGCCACAGCAGCAGGCTTCCCAGTCAGATTATTCTATAACCCATTTAAATCTGATTTCTTCTTTAATTAATAATGGGAAGATAAAAATGTTCCTTGGTGTCTAATTTAAAAATTATTTCTGAAAGCTTAATTTTTTCAGTATTGTATTTCCTTTTTTTTCTTCCAATTCATTTAATGCTTTTTTCTAATTGAGCAAATTCAATTAAATTCTGATCCCTGAGACTTTATTAAGCTTTTTCTCTGCTGAATTAAATAATATGTTCCTTTGAGATACTGATCTAAAAGTAGACCTATATTACAACAGTTCAGAGCAGAAGTTAAATAACACCAGGACAAAGTGCTTACCACATGTAAATAAATCCACAAGACCATGCAGTTGGCACTGAGGGGCAACACTGAAGCCAAAAAGTGTTTTTCAATAAATTCTACTACAACTACAGAGCAATACAGTCTGTGGTCCCTCTCAGTACAAAATGTAACACATGCACAATTATGCAACAAAGACTGAAAATTTCATCTGGAAGGGCCTTCTTGAAATTTGAGTAGATTAGTCCAGGCTCTGCTGTGCCCATGGATAGGGGCTGGTCAAATGCAGGGATTTTAATCATTATTCTTCAAGAGTTCTCTTTTCTTCCCAGTCTTGCACTACACTCACAAACTACTTTCCTATGTTTTTATTTTAATGAATCACGGCAGTGTAAAATGAATTATAAAGAAATTAAACCAAAAATGTGTGCATGACTTATTGAAGCAACCTTACAGCTGCATGCAAATTGTGTGATTAGGGAGAAGCAATTAGAAGAACACACCTGAGAAGCAGGATTAGAAAACTTTACCTTGAACACAATCAATGAAAAGCACTAGGAAGACACATCTGGAAAGCATTATGAGGAAGCTTTCTTAATTAAGAAAAAAGTCTCCTAATAAAAGTCAAAAAAATCACTGCATGAGCACCTCAAAATATTTCCAGAGATACAAGCCCAGACTTAAATTCTGCTGGCCATGGCTAAATGAGTGCACAACAAGTTCAGCCAGAACTTCTGGGCTGTACTTGGTTCTCTTCTCAGCCACCTGATCAGTGCCCACCTCCCACACAGCCAGCAGGACCAGGGCAGGCAGACAAGGATGGAAAGAAAGCTTGGGAAGGGAGAAGGTTCACTTATTCACCCAGAGACCCTGCTCTATTCATTAATTTCCAAACACAGAGGAGGCAGAGGGCCTTGTCCCCCAAGAGTTTGAGCTCTATATGAAGCAAAGCAGGGCTGGACAAGACAGTGGTGCAGAAATGCATCTGCAATCAGCCAGAAAGGTCAGCTGTGACAGTCATGAAGTGCACCGGTCAAAAATAAATTACTTTGGTGCATTTAACACAGTCAAATCTCAAAAGTCAAGAAATGAGGGAAAAGAAAGAAGAATTTGCATATTTACTAAATTTTTCTTGAAAATCACATTATCATACATGCAGTCATGCATTCCCAAGTAGAGAGCACTACAGACAGCTGCCTTAATCTTCAGTGGTAATTTAATAATAAGCTGTATTTGTTTTGTAGATGAGAATGCAAACTTAGAATATTAACACTCCAAGCATGTATAATTAAATTAACAGTCAATTGATTGCATCTTTCCTATTCCCTTGGAAAAATGATAGCATTCAAATTAACTGAACAAACTTGTGGTGTGTGCCTCTTCCCTCAAGATTCTTGTTTCCTTGATTCTCTACACTTTAATGCTTCCCAGCTTCCCATCTCTCACTCCTGCCTTGGACAGAGGCCACCAGCCCTCCCCAGCAGTGATGGGGGGGAGAGAAGAGGACCCATGACACCGTGGGCCTGTCTTCAGGTAGAAAACTGAACAGATAAAATTTTCCACTGTAAAATGAAGTCATGTGTGTGTTGCTGGTAGTTCAGCTGTCCATGGTTTCTGGGAGAAGCTGTTCCACAGCAGCAACAAAAAGCACTGTCCCAGAAGAGGAACTGGCAGGACTGGGACACAAGGGAAGGTGCACAAAATCCCAAGAAAAGAAAAGTTTTAGTTTGAAAATGTGTACTTCACCTCTCTCCCAACTTCTCCTTCACTTTATTTGATTTATTCCAGTGCTGCCTTAAGTAAGCTCACAGCTCTGCTGTAAAGTGCAAGCTTTTCTTTTCAGCTGGAAAATAAAAGAGTGCAAACTGGCATTTTTATTTATGCCTTTTGCATCTCCTTAACTTCATTTTTCAGTTGGAGTATAAGTCATCAGCTTAAAATAATGAGCTGATAATGAATTCCAAAAAAACTGTGCAAACAGACCCATTACACTGCACTCTAAACTCCTGCTCCTCCTCAAATCATGAAGACTGACCTTAATGTTCAAGTGTCTTCCTGTGACTAATTACAAGATTTCTGACAGAAAAGCAGAAGTGTTATATTTCTGTTTTCTTGCTCCTTAATAGCTTTCAAGTGGTTAGGCCACACACTGGTGCTGAATTTGAATATGCAACTATAGCCATATATCAGGAAAGACAGATAACCTTAAATCATTAAAAGTTCTCAGTTGAGATGCATAAAACATCAGGAAGAAAAACAACACAGTAGGTCTGGGCATAGGGCACAGAAAATGTAGGTCTTTTGCATAAAAACCTCTTCTCAACTCAAGCATGCAAGTGGCCTGAGAAGGCTGAACAGACCAACACCAAGTTGCATTCCCTTCCCTGCTACTCCCACAGCCCTTTCCCACCAGCTCAGGTCACATATTGCCCAGCACTCCTCCTGAGCATCTTACATCTCAGTACCCCTGCCAAAGGCAGCCACCCCTCCGGTACAGAGCAACCATCAGAATCTGGGCACACCGAACCAGCTTTCCCAGCAGAAGCTCCCAGTAAAGTTTAGAAGTTCAAAGTTTCCCCAGCAGAGCTCCAGAGTGCAAGACCTGGGGCACAAGAAGGCAGAGTGTCCCTGAATAAGGGATGTAGGAGCACGGCACACAGCCAGTTGCCATCTCACCAGAATGTGCTCAAGCAGACAGTGGTTCACATCAAACTGTAATAAGGATGGATCCTCTGGGAAGTAAGCCTTTAAATGGAACTAAAGCTGGGGAAATAGGAATTCAGGTCACCAAATCAGTAGTCATTTGTGAAGACTTTGCCATTACACAGTCTAGCTCTAGTTCCAATCCTATTTATCATTAAAATATTCAGGTGAACTCCAGTAGGGGAATAATGATTGGTACTCCTATACATGCATCCAGATATCTACCTTTTAAGTATCCTACTCAACATATTTAAGGGATCCACTCAGATTTGTATAAGATTTACTTGAATGAGGCTCAGCCCTTTAATCTCATCATAATAGATGGCAGCTTTCAAGAGATTTGAAATGTATGCTTACATTTACAATACATCAAGTTTCCAGGGGCTGCAGACCCTGAAATATATGCTTTTAATTTACTCTGAAATGCAATGCTTTCTAGATTTTTTTTTTTTTTGAGTAATTTCTGCCTCAGAAATCAGTATCTTTCCACCTGCTTGCTTGTTTTAGAGAAAAATGATTCATTTGGGCTGGCTTGTTTCTAGTGAAACGTATGCAGAATTAAAATCCTGTCTCTGCCATCGCCTGGAGTTGCACAGACTATTTGTACACCCTAGTGGGGGAAGGATGCCAGCGCACAGAACCCCGACAGGATCTGCAGCTCTTCCATCAATAAACAGAATATGGAGACTGTGATGCAAACTAACCACTGAGGCACACGTGCAGCATCAGATTTTAATACCCAAATTGTGGTGAACTGGTTCATGTGGACTTGAAAAAGCAGCACCGAGGTCTGAGGACAGTAATGTTAATTTACATCTGAAAACATGCATCGTTGCCATCCCTTAAACCCCTCTTTCTTACATCTTGCACAAAGGCTGCAGAAATCACGCTCCTCAGTATGCAGCAAGATGATCCTCCTGATCATATCACCACTGGGCCACTTCTTTCTTCATCATGGCTTCATTTCCTCAGCATCCACACAATGTGAGAGTAACTCATACTTATGTGAGTGAAATAATCCACCACTACAATCCCCTGAAAACAGAAGTCCTACTTAAAAGAATTCCTACAAAGAAATATAAATTAATAGTAATGGAAATGTCAGATGATTATTCACCCAGTCTCGATTCAAACTGAGTTCCAGCACATTTATCATTCATCACAAAAGAAACACAAAGGTAGCTTCAAGTTGAAAAATTCTTTTCCATCAAAACACACATCACAACAAATTCTGCAATTGCAATTTATCTCGGTTCATACATTACTATATAAAGAATATAATAGAAGTTATGGGATTTTTTTTCTCCTTTTCATGTAATTGTTCTTTTTAAACAAACTCGCTTTATATTATCATAAGGTTAAAATTATCTTATTTTATTCAAACTGAAGTTGAATTAAATACTTTTACTAATGTAATTATTGTTACATGATAAGCAAGGGGGTTTTTTATAATTTCATGTTGGTATAGGCTTAAGCTTCATCTCTAGTACAGATGGTTTAGCATTGATTTTTTTCTCCTGTAATAGAAATAAATTTCAATTTACAGGAACTTCACACCATAAGATAATTCCTTTTGAACACTTCAGTGTGGACTTTTCTGTTTCATCTATGCTTATAAGTATAGAAGCATCTTGAAAATCAGGCCTAAGTTCTACACATGGATGTGGTGCCTGTGATGTCCATCAGCCAGTTTGCCCTCACCCAAACATGTTTGGGCATTATGTGAGTCAGCCAAATCTGGCAACAAATCCCACACCTTCTGTAGGAAGGATAAGCAGAAATGCAACTGCTGAGAAGCTGCATCCTGGGTTCTCTCTTTACCAGTGATGAGGAAATCAAGACACACACTCATCCTCAGGGTATGGAGTCCCAGGAGAAAGCCCCTGTGGAGTCCCTGCTCATGGAAATAACTGCTCAGTGTTCTCAGCACACGCCTGGGACTGTCAGACAAAAACAATTACAAACAGTTATCCTCCTCAGGGGTTTCCCTTGACCACCTATTGCTGAAAACTGTAAGCTCTTCCATTGTACAAATCACTAACTGCTTGCAGTTGGATATTTTTAAGGCACAAGTGTTTGTTTGCCCGTCCTGAATGAAGATTTAGAGCATGGCAGGAGAGCTGCTGGTGCAGCCACTGTTGATTCCACTCCCCTGTGGCAGCTGTGTCTCACTGAGCCACCACACGTTAAACCTTCTTTCTTCACATGCATGAAACTTTCACATCAGGCAGCAGAAATTATGAGTAAAGGTATTTTTTTATGTTTCTAAACACTAAAAAACATTTAAAAATTTTTCATGTAAAATCTTTTTTTCACCCCTTGGCTCCCTCTGCACACATATAGGTACCTTCCACAGAATGGGTGGTCCTTTAAGCAAGTAGAATTACATCAAGGATAGGTGATTTTCTGGAATTTTTTTACATCCAATCCTTAAAAGAATGAAAGAGGAAATTGAAAAGGAAATAGTCCCTCTCCTCACATCGTTGGAAAATAAATAAGTGTGATTTCTTCATTTGGATTTGTTCTGAATATGCTTTTAAAAACAAGCTGATACAGAAAAAAGTTACTACTTTTTAAGCTGCAGTTAAATGTAGAAGCAGTTTAAAATTAATATCTATGTGGAAATGACTAGATAAACCCAAGGACACTGACAGCCCCTTCTCACTCACCATAACAAAATTGGTGGAGCTCCAACACAGCATTTCTCTCAGTCTTCACAAATTGATAAATGAATACACTTTCCCAATTTTTTATATATTGCAGAACATTGCCATATCTTGAGTCACAAGATAGAATTTGAAAAGAAACACTTCTGTCCAAAATGAGTATTTTTCATCTATCTTTTCTAATGGTCCTTAACACAGGAGAGGTGAACATCAACTCTTGGCGAGCCTTGTCACAATTCTTTAGAACAGAACTTTTCCCTGAACTTTGCAAAAGCCAGTCTCCTTATAATTTTAACAGGATTTGTAACAAGAGGCAAACACTGGCAAAGCTGTTACCTGATTTCTCCTGGTTTCAAAGCAAAATCATAAGCAATTGGCACAACACAAGTTTTTCCAGAAAGAAACTGAAAATTAGAAACATGGAACTTAAATAATAAAATCATAGATGACTGTTTTTAAACTAACCTAAGCCGGAAATATTCACTTTATTCTTCCTGAATTAATCCTTATTAACATTTCCTGACATGTTCCTGACATACAGGATCAAAACTGAACCACTACATTCGGGTGCCTGTTACAAACACTAATCCTTTCCCTGACGGATGTGTATTGAAATCAGCTTTCTTAAACAACCTGGTTTTTCTCTTCAGAATTCCATCACAACTGCATTTAGACAGGCACTTTTTCAAATCCATCCTATCCTTCACTACCTACAAAAAGGTGCCCTCCCTCCATGGGACTTGATTCACAGTAATATGTTGAAAATAGAGATCCATTTTTCTTGCCAGACAGGGTGGATGGTTATCTGAAGTGAAAAGTTCCATTTCCCAGCATCTTTCATTGAAACTACTGCCTGATAATTATATGGAATAGGAAGTAACCATTCATCAAATCCATAAAATATCCATTTATCATGGTGATTCTCTCCTCCTTGAGAAACACGAGAACCAAAATGAATCACCCAAACCAAATTCCATCACATCAAAGTTTTTTTAAAAAATCAAAGGGATAAAATGCACTTTCTTCATAAGGCAGAGTGACTGAGGCATCATAAATGTTAAACTACCTTCTGTCATAGGAAGTTCTTTTAATCTCATCCTTACAATTCAAGTCAGTATAAATAGAGTAGCAATTAAAGGTTATTAAAAGTTACCTGATTCAATGGAAGTAACCAAGTTTTTCATTCCCACAAAAAACCAAGAAATTTAAAGTAACATTTTATAGGGAAAACCTTGCATTCTACAAACAAACCCATCTAAAAGGACCCTAGAAGCTGAAAACATATATATGCATATATATTTTAACAGTATCTAACTTGAAACATCTCCTCAACATAAAATCATTGTAAATGCATTAGTGGTGGATTTGTCACTTCTGGCTGGCCTAAGCTACTTGACTCATATAATACATCTCAGAACAGCTAAAAAAAACCCCAAAACTTATTTCCAACTATCTTGATTCTCTGGTGTTGCCTGTTGCAATGATGTCCAGAGAACATTTATCACTCTGTACATACTACAGGTTGCAGCTTTTGGGTAGGTCTACCCTAAGGTGTTCAATTGGGCTGGGAATTATTTCTGAGGGAATCCCATTGCCCCTCCTGGCCCCCCAAGCTGGGGTTGCAGCACCAGGCAGACAGGCTGGCACATCCCAGGCTGTGGGTGGGTGCTCAGCCCCCCAGCAGGGCACAGCCAGGGCCCACAGAGGACATTCCATGTGCACCTCCCTCTTCCCACTCCATGCAGCTACATCCTGTCCTGGATGGTGCTGCCAGAGCCACCAGTGTCACCAGGAGCTCCCCACTCTTCCTCCACACCACAGGGCTCACCTTGGACTGCATCTCCACTTCATCGTTTCTAAGCCTCCCCTAAAGTCTGCTGTTAAATTTACTGTCCAGCCACAAAAAGCCACTTTAGAAACAGTACAAATCCATGCTTTGTACCTATATCCCTGGAGAATGAATTGGAGATAAGTCTATTACTGCCAGGAATGCAGCAACTAAATCAAAGTTCAACACACTATCACCTCCAATTTCCCAGAGGCCTTTTCTTTTTAACCTAAGCCCTTCTCTCTGCCCTTTTTCTCAGTCTCTGCTTGTCCTTTATGTTTGCTGTGCATTAAATAATTCCCACTGGCCTCCACCCACGAATCCCTCAGACACAAGGGAGGGCATTTACTGTCACTGAGTATCAGCAATGCATGTGCTGTCTTATGTGCTACTCCAGTGTGGTGGTGATGCCCTTGACAGCATCAACATGTACAAAGTTTGAGAAGAAAACAGTAATTTCAACTCTTGAAATCTTCACTCAGTGTTAAAAGTTCATTTGTGTATTGTTTGCTCTGACAGTGGATCTCAAACCCCCGAAATCTAAATGCCACCTTCCTCCTTGCCCTGCTCATGCTCAGATGAGGGCTTTGTAAGCAACTGAAAAGCTTTTCACTAATGGATACTTCAGGCAATATCTTGTTGCCAAGAAAGTAAAGTACTATTATACATCTATCTGTCAGAATTGCTTGAAAATCTGAAATGAGAACTGCCATCAAGAGAGATGCAGCTGCAAGATCTGGGCACAGTGACATCTTTGCCAGTTGAAAAAAATCAAAAAATTATACTAACAGTAAAAATAGAAGCAGGATAATAACCCCATGAAGACTTCTCCCCACAGTAAAATAATTCATCGCATATTTAAATACATTTGATCATTTATTCAAGACAAATTACGAGAGTATAAGCAAGAGTAGCAGGGTGAATTTCCCTTTACTTGAAAAGAACTCTGCAATGTCAATTTTTAAAAATATGTTCTTTTTTCATACTCAATGAACAACGGTACACTTACAGTCTAAAATGGCTCACTTTACACTAAACAAGCATCTCAGAAGGAAAAAAGCAGTCTTCAAAGTACACTATGAAAGAACTTTCACTTCACCCACTACTTGAAGCTACAGGAACAAAAGATATCTTTAACTTCTACCCCACATGAATTTATTTTGCTGTAAATCCTCAAACACATAGAAGATAAGCAGCTCGGTATTGTAGTTGCACGTAGCACAAAAAGCTTTTTTTCAGGTGCATTGTTTTACATGATTTTCTAACAGTAACACAAGGAGGAACACAAGATATATGACAGCTTTTTGCCTCTTAGCTGAAGAAATACAACAGGAAGTACTCTAAAAATCTCTCAGCTGAGTTCATCTTTCCAGGTTCAGATACAAGAAGCAAAAAATTCACATCCCTCTAGAAACTTAAAACTCTTTGGAAGAGAAAATGCTGTGCAAAAAGAACAACTAAATACATAATATCGATATACTCTTACTATATATACTATTACCATAAAAGCTTTTTTATATATATATACACACACATACAGACTATTACTCTGTTACTTACATTATTTTTGCAGCTTTGTCTCAGATGGCAGCAGAGCCAGGGCCCTCCTGCAGATCCAGGAGGATGTTACCACCCTCAATCTGCTCTGTACATGTCAGGATTGCCAGAAATCAACATGAGAGGCCACAGATTTACCCCACATCACCCAGCTCTGAAGATTGCAGATTATTGAGCCAATAATCTGCAAAACTGGCTATTTACCTGAAGGAAAGTGCCAGTTGTACAGTACTTTTTAATTGGTCATTTAGAGTCAATATATTTAGTCACAGTTTACTTTCTATTCATGGTTGTCACACAGAGTTAACAATTAAAATTATTGGTGCCCTGGCATTCCAGGATAAGTGCAATAGATCAAAAAATGTTTGGATGTAAAAAAAAAAAAAAAAACCTTAAACATCTCTTAAAGTTTCAAGTCCAAAGGATTCTGGTTTAGATACTGCTTTCACTTTCCTAGGTCAGGGAAGCATTGGATACTCTTACTCGGGTTGAGTGCTTCTGCTTAGGAATTCATGCTCTGAGCACTCAAAGGTCAGAGTTTTACAGCCTTTAAATGGGAAAAAGTTGTTAAATTGTGGTAATTTGGAATCAAACAAATTACACCTATTTCAGGAACATTTGGGCACATACTCTGCCTTGAGTCAAAGTGCTCTACACTTACATTCAAATGAGCTCTCTTAAACTGAATAATGCACGAGTTCAAGTGACTTACTCACCTGGAGCTTAAATGGTCACAAAATTCAGAATAGCATGTCCTTAAGCATCTATGCATTCAAATCATGGGAAGCTTTACATCTTCATAGGATAATTTCTACCTTTTAAACTCCCCTACACTGAAAGCCTGTGATAACCTTAGCACAGACTGCGCTGCTTAAAACTTTATAAGATACAGAGCACAGGAAAATTTCTTTTTAACTTTGTGCTCTACAATGCTTTGTAACATTATTATGCAATTTGTGTTTCATTTTGGAGAATTTTTCCCAATACCTTTTGTCATTTTCTTTGTATTTTCCTATTTTAGAATGAAACAAAAGTCTTAAAAAGAAAAAAAAAAAAAAAAAAAACAAGAACACCTCACACATCACATGGGTGCTTAATTCACAAACATTTTAAAGGCAGGCTTTAAACATTCTGATGGATTCTCAGTCATTTCCATGTTAATTTTGCTGCTTCATCCAAAATATAAGTTCTCCAGACCATACAAGTAATTATTTCGTTGATCCTGGATCTTCTCTTCACTTTCATTCCTCAAGGTACAGATAAAGTTTTGACAAGTTTACATGGTATTGGTGAGTTGGGGTTTTCTTAAAGCACAAACAATAATAATTCATAGTTTTAAGCAGCCTCTGGGAGATGGGATCAGTTTTCCAAAGGCAAGCTTACAGTTCCTATAACAACATTATTTGTATCCTGCTCTTGACAAAAATATTGCTCACAACAGGCACCAGCAGAACACCTCATCAGGTCTGGTACAGCCCAGCCTGCTGTTACAATTCCAATGGAAAACATCCTCCAAAAAGAGGATTTCACTCTCAGATTTGTTGCACTGCAGTCTTGAGAAGTTCTGTCCTGCCCCAACCATCCTGGTTTACTATTAAGAACCTTTTTCTTTTGCCTTTCTTTTGTCACCAACACCAACTCAATTCAGGCACAGCAGGAAAGTTTGGAGCCTGAACACGATGCACCATTAGAAGTTCAAAGCTGAGCAGGATCTGTTCTAGTCTGGTAAACAGTAATATAATTGCAGCCAAAGTTTACTTTTCATTTGGGAAGAGCTATGCAGTCACGGAAATATTCCATACAAACTATAATTAGATGATATTGTGTAAGTCAAGCTACTCCTGGAATGATATAACAAAGCCCACAGTTTATATTTGAGCCTTATGTCTACTTATTGCATTGTTCAATTAGCCATGAAGCATCAAATCTAATATTGGCTCACAGTTTTCTACCTCCTAACAATTCTTTGTAGCCAGAAAAATACCAATGCATCTCCACTGATAATAAAAACACTACAGCACTTTAACTGTGATGCATCTGCCTGATAATAAGACAACCACTGGAATATTGTTTTCCAGAAGAGTCATCCTACTTTTTATTAAGAGTTTCAAACAACTCAATCCTTGTAAATATTTATATAATATGCTAAGTGAAAGTGGAAATAGATTTTTTCCAGTACAATGGACTTAATTACCATGATAAAGATGCAGCACATACCTGAACCATTCACTTACAAACTCAGTAAGAACCAAACATTCCAAACAGGCAATTAATCAAAGTCATTCTGAATTAAGTGAAGGCAGTTTGTCTTATTGTTGGAGATTCATTTAAATGTCTTACATGTGTGTATCATAGTCATAGCACCTGATGTCAAATATTTTCTAAATATAAGTGTTGCTGTACTGTGTATTATAGACTGTGCACACCATCATTGATTAGAATACAGAATAACATACGAAAACCAAAATAATTTGTGTAGAGAGCCTGTGAAATTGAATTCACATCCAATCTGCTGAAAAAGAATTTCCATTTGACTCTAAACTCCAATTCACAATGCATAAACTATGGCTATTTATTACAGTGTTCTGTCATTTGTCACTTTTATAGAATACACCGCATTTTCCAGGCTATAAAATGCCTTAAAATTATGCTGCAATGATGTATGTTATCATTATTTTTCTTTGCCAATGTTTGCGTTACATTCAGCAGATCAAAACAGGGCTGATTTATAAACTGAGTAAATAGCAACATCCTTCAACTTTGTGTGTGTGTGTCTAGAAAAGCTTCATTTACTTGCTGATTCTAAAGGCTATATTCAAACCAAATATTTGAGCAAATTAAATTCAGACCATCTCACTGCACTGGACTGATGCAAGTAACTGCAGAGGCTGCTGGAGGAGCATAAAACTTCCCTGCAAACACTTCAACAGGAGTGCAGTGCTGCCAGCAGCTGGCAAACAAATTGCACTTACAGATTCCTCTTCAGAAAGTGAAAAAGCAGCCACCATTGAAAGTCTGTACAGCAGGCTCTGACACTGACAGCTCCTAAACACAGGAATTCCTAAGGAAAGCTATCCTTTAGGGGTACATTTACAGTCAGTCACTCTGAATATTTCTTTCCTTCAAAACTACTTTGATGATCTGATAACCTCAAACTCGTGAGCTGCTTTTCACTTCAGAATTATCCCAGAGGGTCACTTTAGGTTGTAGCAAAGATGAAAACAATGAGGCTCTAGACAAATGTGAAGAGTTTATTAGAAAAAACTGCTACCAAAGGAGTTCAACAGAAACTTGTAAGCTCTGAAAAATTCCCATAGATAACTACAACCCTATAGAACAGAAAACATAATGGATTTAATAGCACATTTCCTTCCCCAGAGAAGTCATAACAAAGACACAAATACCCAGCACACATTCACTGCCCTCACTGACAGCTAATACTGCTCAGTTTGGAGTGTTTTGTATTTTGGGGTGGTTTTGGTAACCCTACAGCAAGTTATTCCTACGAACTCCACATCACACTTTTGTGCTGGGGAAGCCTGGGATGCATCCTTAAATCTCAGCTGGACCAGTACAACCATTGTATTCTTTCCCTTGAAAACAAACTTTTTCTCTTGGTTTCATTTGAAACAGCACATTGCACGTTGAGAAAGTAAAGTGTCAGCAAAAATACATAAGGTCATAAAGAAACCAGTCTTACAGCAAAATTAATTTGATTGTATTCACACGCTAACAAAGATAATTACTAAAACATCTTACACAATTACAAAATTGAAAAAGATAGAAGAAATACCCCACACAGATAAAGTTGCTGGGCCCTAATAATGTTCACCCAGAAGCACTGAGTGCCTTCTGAGCAAGGGAAGATTAGCCCACAGTTCTCTAGAGACAGCTCATGCTAGACAGGCTTCCCAGCATGGCTTTCTTAGAATAAAAATGTTTAGACAGGTTCAGAAAGGCACTCCAGAGGAAACATATGTTGTTCCTGGCTCTAATGGATGCTCTGGTAATTAACTTTCACAAGGACCACAGGCATATCATTAAATATTACATTCATCTTCAAACACTTGCTTCTAAATATATTTTTGTACATCAAGGTAAAGAAGAATTAAAATTAATTGCACCACTTAAAAGCTTATTTCTCCAACTTGCTACTTGTTACTTGTTCAGCATTTCCATTTACATGGCCATGCCCTTGTTTTGCCTTCTGCTTCCTTGTTGACGTGAAATTTTTCACGGATTTTTAGGATGGGTAAAAGATTTCCAGAGAGCCACCTGCACCTTCCTGAGTGCCACAGGGCAGGTGGGGAAAAGGGAAGTCTGAGCACACGTGCACAAGGACAACACTTGCCAGAAACAACAGGAGGATCCTAGGACCATCAGGAAGGGACTAAGAAAATAAGGGGGAAAAGAGGAAAAAAAAAAGTAGAAAGGTGAAATGATGAAATATAGGCAAGAGTGGAAGAAAATGAGGGGTAACAAGCTGGGATTTCCATGGCACAAAGATTTCCAAAGGAACAAAACCAGAAGTTGCACTATCACCTCTCCTGAAAGAGTCACACATGGCTGTATCAATAATAAATCAGAAGGGCAAAACAGAGAACAGCATCTTGAGATGTGGGATGCTCTGCATGAATCACCTGCACAATGTAGTACAGTTACCTCAATATTTAATAATTTTAACTAAGTTTCCTCAACACCTCATTTAAAAAAAAAAAAAAAAGATACACAAAAAAAAAATACAGATAATTTTATTTGTCAGCATTTGTAACAGAAATAAATTTCAGTCACTCTGCACAAATTCTCGTTTATTCCCAGGCAGCTGAAACCCATAGCCCAATGGTGACACACAAGTATTTGTCATCAGGAATGCTATTTTATAACTCCAATCACCAAAAATATGTCATTTTCCTGTACTGCTCTCCCCATGAACAGTTTGCTGATAACACCAACAGATTTTAGCTACAGTGAAAGCTATAATTTCTGTACACAAGATTTCACCTGGAAGTGATCCATGACAGCTACAGAAAGATGAGAGTGACTTTGGAGGTGGAAAAAAACCAAAAGAGCACATATTGTAAGGAAGAGGTTGCCCTCCATCCCATCTAAAATAGACACAACAGCTAAAGGGTGGGCCATTAAAAAATGCCTTCCTTTAAATGAAGGGCTGTGGGGTCATTCAAACCCCTGAGGAATTTTAGCAGAGAAAATATTTCAAGTGAAGACAAGACAGCAAAGTGTGTAATGATGAGACAGAGTTGGCAGGACATAACCTTCAGGAGAAGAAAATCTATAGCAAGAAAAAATATTAAGAAAGCAAAAAGGCTTTGGAAAACAGAGAAATTTTGATTTGTTAAACAGAAAGACCCAACATGCTGCACAAGAGTACTGCCATAGCATTAGACATTCATTGAAGACTGGGATTATTTCTGAACATGCACAAATATAAAGGTAAAAATAAAAATAAGTATAAAGGTACAGTTTTCACTAGAGACGGACCTGGCTCTCTGACCTGAAATCCAGTCACTAAGGATAGGAAAGATTCCTCTTCAAAGCCACAGCCTCACGACAGACATATCAAGTGTCAAATGCGACAGCTAAAATCACATTTTTGGCAATGAAGAGCCTGTTGCTGGCACATGTAGAAATTTTCTGCTCTAATGGTCTGGTGCTCTCTCAATTAGATGGAGCTACAAGCACTCAAGTTGCCTCTCAACCCAACCCCACAGCCAAAAGGGAAATGTGAACATTTGGGGACATGTCCCTCACTACCTCACCTTCCAGGAGCACTAAGAATAACTCCCAGTCTGATATTTTTATGAACTTCAAGTTACTCTGCTGATCTCTAGGAAAGTTAATTTTCACTCTCTAACCTTCAAAAAGGACACAAGTTGACAGTAATTTTCACACCACACAAGAACATAACTTGAAAGATTTTTATGAGGCAGCAGGATTAATCTCCTAAGGAAATGTGAACAGCTGGGTGGTTTTTATTTACTCAGAAATACTGAGACAAACCTGTGGTCCTCTCAATTTTTGGAAATACAAAGATTTCAAAATAATTATATGAAGTGTTTTTGGTTTTGCAGCTAAATATTTGGGAGATTATTTTTCAGCCTCACAGGCACTGATTTTCAGCAACATTCAGAGTCCAGACACATTTATTATATTACATGCATAAGCCATATTTTATACTAAAAACAGGCTTGCATTGCAAAAATGATGTTTATACTGATGAAAATCTCATTAAATATGAAAGCCACAGGCAAAATGGAAAAGATGCCGATTTTCTTTATCTATTAGAAGTGGTGCTGATTGCTTTCAGAGCTGAGAAAAATGCCACTTTCACGCAGCTAAATGTACTCTCCATAATCCATTTATCCCTCACTGGAGTTCCAGTGGTTTGCCTTCCAGCAGGCAGGAATTGCACCGTGCTGCCACCGGGAGGCACAGTCAGATTTTACAGTTTGCAGTGTCAGAACTGCCTGCCACAAGAATCTGACAGATTTATTCAGCTTTCTTCCAGCAGAAGAAACGAAAAAGTTAGTCAGTGATTAAAAGATTGCAAAATTCTATCCACACAAAAATATGAAAGCAAGCCACAGAGTAGATTTTAGCTATTTCAAGTTGAAGTGTGAATTCAGTTTGACATGAAGGGACCACACGCAAAAATCTTCTTAGGATGGATTTCTTTTTCATGATGCCCTGTAGGTGGCTAAAATCAAATACAGCATTAACCAATTCCAGTAGCATAGAAAGAATTTTTTTTAGTAAGAAATACAATTATATTCTTTTAATTGGAGAGCAGAAGATGAATGATCATTTCATTAAAAGCAAGCGTGGAGATTTTAATTGCAATTTTAATACTGTAGGTTATAAATAGATCTGAATTCAATGGCAGAAGGGTGGCTGCTATAAATTATTTTGACTTCAACTATGCCTAGACTGCTTAGAAAACAAACTATTACTTGATAAAGAGACTTGGGGAAGCTTTTACAAAGTTGCAGACCCTTTAAATTAATTTTAACTCAAGTCCCTTCCACAGTGCATTTAAGAGGACAAAAAAAAACTTTAAAATGTTTGAACATGAAAGAAAAACAAGAATCTGAACGCCGTCAGGAATCTCTCACTTGGAGAGAACTGTGAGAGCTGTTTTTTGTGAAAGGGATCTATGATACTAAACATACAGAAGTACAACGCCAGGCACAGATCTGTGCAGCCATGGGCTTTGGGGATTGAAGCCACACTTTGGGCTGGGCTGGTCACAGAATCACCAGGTTGGAAGAGACCTCCAAGACCATCAAGTCCAACCCAGCCCCAACACCTCAACTAAACCACAGCACTGAGTGCCACATCCAGCCTTTCCTTACACACATCCAGGGATGGTGACTCCACCCCCTCCCTGGGCAGACCATTACAGAACTTTATCACCCTTTCTGTAAAAAACTTTTTCCCAATATCCAGCCTATATTTCCCCTGGTGCAGGTTGAGGCTGTGCCCTCTCATTCTGTCTGCCCAGTGGGGTCTGACCTCTTCCTCCAAAATGCAGATCCCAGAACAGATGTGTCCAGGGTCAGGGTCTGCTTCTCGTCCTGCTCTGCCTTGAGGCAGGAGGAGGAAGTCTGAAGTGCACATGGAATAACTGCTGGAGCACACAAATCCACAGGGAACCCAGCCAGGAGCCTCACAGAGCTGTCAGACGTGACACCTGTGGCTCTTTGGAGCCTTCAAAAACTTTGTAATAAAGATACAGAAACGCAGCATCCCAGACTAAAGTGAACTAATTCAGGACTGTAAAATGCAGCAGTTATATTTTATCACTTTATCAAATCCCATTGTGATTTAAATAACAGAAATATGATACATAGCTTCCATGCAGAATGATAAGTGTGGGTACAAAACCTGCTTCCTCTTAACCGAAACAGTGCACTCTGCATTTAGCTAAAACAACTTCAAAACTGCTTTGATAAATGCTTTGATATTAAGAAAATAGGTGGTTTAGGAGAGACATAATCTAAACATAATCAAACCAAGTGTGGTACTATTGCTGAATTGCTAAGAAACCTGATAGCTAAAGCACTATGTTTATAACATTCTAGGAGAAAATATTTCATATTAACTTTTAAGTAGAATTACCAATTGCTATGAAACAGAAAAGCTGAAAAAAATGTAATAGATTATCAGTTGGGGGTCTCCCTGTGTAGCAGGGAGCAAGTGATCTAGACTAGTGTTTTTGAAAATTTATCTAAATAAATATGAAGAGAGACAGATTGGCAGCCATCTGCAATTTCCCACAACATCCGGATGAGTTAAGAGCTTAACTTCCATCACAGCCAGCAGGAGCTGGATGCTAATGTATTTGAATGCTTTAGAAAATCACATTAGGCACCTAAATGTTTAAAGTGCATAAATATCTTTCACTTTACAGCCTTTAGTTTTCAAGTGCCTTAGTCCTGTACTTCTCCAGTGGGAATAATTGTGTTTGCCTAATTCATGGGGGAACAGGAAAAAGCAAGAAAGAGTGTGAGGTGTTTGGATCCTGCAGTAGTGGTGTGTAAATGCCATGGAGGAAGGATGGACTGAGGGCAGAAGGGTGGCTGGATGTGAAGGTGCTATCAGGAACACTGTGCAGAGAGAAACCAGAGTCCAGAGGGTAAATGGGAATTATTTAGTAACTTATTCACAACATAGGGCTGTCAACTTCTTCCTATGAAATCACCAAATGAAAACATCCACTCTGAAAAGTCCTATCTTCTTTCATGGAAAGAAAGAAAATACAGGTGCTTTAGTAGCCTTCACACTGTGAGCAATCTGTTGTGAATCCCTCCTCACATTTTCTGCAGATTCAAGATTTTTGTCTTGCTCTAACATCTGTATAATTCTGTTCCAATCTAACAGCAAGCTCTCCATTCCACTAACAGTAGTGACCATCAGGGCCAGCACCCACCCCCACCTTCCTCTCAGAGTCCAAAAAGGCAACAAACAAAACTGTAACAAACTTTTAATTGTAATTGTCATCACTAATATGCCTAAAGCTTTGGGTTGTCATGATTAATCAGTTTCTGAGATCAAACTAACTTATGCACTTAAATTTTCTAGTACTGTCTTAAGTATAAAATCAATCCAATCAGTAATTCACAAAAAAATCAATTCTGCATACTCCAGGGAAGGCAGGTATCCATTACACAGTAATTGTTACACAGCTGCTATAAATGCTCAATAAAGAAAAATGACCTTGAAATGCTCCCACACTTAAAGCTCCTGTGTTGCCCAACACTGAATTAAGCCTTCTCTTGGTAAGCTTCATTTCTTTTAAAGTGGAAATTACATGAAGACTATAATAGTATTTTAGGGTGCTCCTAAGTGGTGCTTATCATGGCATCATTGACCACCTCTGCTGATTCCAGAACTGACCAGCAAAATACATGGAATAGCTCAGGGGACTGCTGAACCAGGAGAGGGCTGACCCCAATCCCAGGGCCATCCAGTATGTTTGTCACAGGTCACTGCTGGTGAGGAAGTGCACCCACACAGCTTTAGAGTTGAGCAATTTCAACATTTCCACTGGATATTTAAAATTATTACAGCACCAGTTATATGTGTTCTTAAAGACCTTGATCCAAACTTAAACCTGGCTATTGCTCCAGAAGAAAATTCTCCACTGTGATAAATCTACATGGGGATGCTTTGGCAAAATATTTAACTTTTTTTTTCTCCCCATACTGTTTACTAGCTTGAACATGCTTTCTCCCCATTTGGTTTCTTTCAGTCTTCTGCCTTCTTCCAGAGATAGAGGAACATTTACGTTCATCCTTTCTCCCTGCTCCTGCCAGCAGCACTATATCAAAGGCAGGAAAGAACATCGTAAATAAATGCTATTATTGCTAGAACAGTGTGAAAAACACTGTTTCACTTCAATGACCAAAAAAGATGAAAAATTAATTTCAGGTCATCCCAAACCGAACAAGGTCTCCTGGGCCAGCAGGTTTATTCCTCTAGAGCTTCTTGGTTTTGCATTTTCAGCAAACTCTAAGTACACTCGTAATATTTATGTCAAGGTCATTAATGAATATATTAAACAAGTCTGAAGCACTCCATTTTTTTCCCCTGACCCATTTATTATAGAGTAGAATGGTTCAGGTTGGAATGGACCTTAAAGATCATCTTGTTCTGACCCACCCTGCCATGGGCAGGGACATCTTCCACTATCCCAGGTTGCTCCAAGCCCCATCCAGCCTGGCCTTGGACACTTCCAGGGATCCAGGGGCAGCCACAGCTTCTCTGGCACCCTGTGCCAGGGCTTCTTCACCCTCACAAGGAAGAGCTGTCTTCCTTGCACCAAATTTAAATCTACTCTCTTTCAGTTTAAAACCACAACCCCTTGTCCTGTCCAGAGGTTACCAGCTGGACTGGCCACCAGACCAGCCCACCTGGCAGCCAGAGGAGCATTACTGGGAGAGGCTTCTAAATATCTGCCACATCAGTACCACACACATATCACTGCAACTTCAGTTACTTACCTATTCTGTTCGTTTTTTCACTCAGTGCAAGCTGGACTTGCATTTGCTTTTTCCTCAGTCTGCAGCATCAGGGCAGAGGACGAGCTGCCCTGAGCAATCTGTGGTCCCACTCTCCAGCCAGTTCCTGCCCAAAGCTGAGAGGAGGACAGCGTTTCCTGAGTGTCTCCTCTCATGGTCTGCCAGGAACAGTCTGAGGCATACACCTCAGCACCAAGGATTCCCCAGATCCCTGAGATGTGTGCCACTTTTGCCAGTGTGCTGTGCTGGTAGAGTGGGGTGGACCCTGAGGAAAGGTGAGTTCTGCAGCAGCCCCATCCAAGGCACAGCTGAGACCCCCCAGGGAAAAGGTATTTGCAAAAGGGCAGTCCCAGCAGTGAGATGGAAGTCTGGAAACCTGGGTCGGGCAGGGGAGCAGCTCCAGGTGCCTGGGTGGGTATTCCCCTACAGCCCCTCTGGGTCCAGGGGAGCCAGCAGACACTTCTTGAGGCACTGGGTCCATGGAGAGCCCCTCTGAGAGAGAGCTGCCCTGGTGTTTGTGAACACAAAGTGTCTGGGGATGAGAGCATTAAAGGGCCACCCAAAGCTTTCCTCAAGCTCTTACAGGAACCCTCTGATCTCGATGGGGGAAAAACATATATTCAGCTAATATTCAAATGAGCTGCCAGCCAAGACTGAGCATGTGAATGCTAGATTTTCTTTCCTTGCTTCTGCTCTCCTTCCCTCCCTGTTTCACAGGTAAGCACAAGGAAGTAGGTTCCTTGCTTTCTTCACCCAAACCCCCTTAGGTTTTTGTTCTTGCACACAAACAGAACAGCTCTTGAATTAGGCAAGACAACTAATGCTGGTCATGAGAGAAATTATTAAAATCACAACATGCATTAACTCTCTTGTAATCACAAGACCTGCTTCATAACCTTACAAGATGACAACTGTCAGAATAAAAAGGCTTGAGTGCACCTGCTGATCACAAAAAGCCTGTGTCCCATAGGGAGATCAGCTCCCAGCCAATCCCTGGCATTCCTGCTATTAACCCCCAGGAGAAGGGCCTTTCCCTCTGTGCTATTCAACTTCCCTTCTGTTACCACAATCAAGGTCACACAGTCCTTCCTGCAGGACATCTCAAGCCTTACTGACCGACCTTTTCACCTTTGCATCTTCAGCAAATCCCACCAGCACGCTCATCTCTGTGCCAAGGTCATCCATAAAAGCATTAAGCACCACTGATCCCAAAGCCAGTCATGGGGACAACCCTGATGTTGCCAATTGCTGTGTCCCCAATAACCAGCAGCCACCACCTCTGATGGTTCCTGAAGCCTCCCATGTTTCACAAGCATTTGGGGTTTCCAGCCACCAGAGTTTCCAAGGGATTAGCTCACTGATTTAGGGTTTTTCAGCTGCAGTGGTTTCCAGTGGCTTCTCAGCTCATTGATGCTTTACCATGCAGCTATAACACCAGTGCTGCTTCAATATTATTTACAGTGACTTTGGTTAGGTCTCCCAGGAATGAACTAAGTGCAGACAGGAATTAAACTTGTTTTCCATTAACAAATCAAAGCAAAGTTTTTGTCCCTGAAAATACTGAATTCTGTTATTTAAACTGCCCACATTTTCTCTGGCATTTGTTAATTTATCTGAAAGTAAGGAATACTTTATGAATTTATATCAAAGAAAATCTATTCAGCCATTTTTTACATACTTTCACTGAGCTCATTCTTTACAATCAACTAAATTCTGGGTAAGATAAACACACATATGGTACAGCGGCCTAAATCTTCCTACAAAACTACACTGAAATTGTTTTAGACTGCAGCTATGCTAGAACACTACAGAGCAGCTCTGTCCTTTCTTGGCTCCTAGCAAGTACCAAACATAAAAAACTTTGACTTTGAAGCTTCAGAAATAAAGAGCAGCAGATAAATTTACTGCTATCTGGATTTGCAGAGAGTTGGGTGTGGAGTTACACCAGAAGCTCAAACAGCAAACACCTGGCCCTGCCAGAAGACCATGTCCTTCCCTGAATTACTCTACATTTCAGAGTAAAATTAACATTATATAATAGGTTACAGCACACCAACACTTGAGAAAGAATTTTTAAATGGAAGATTTCACCTTTAGAACGAAATCAAAAGTTAGAGTTTTCAGTAACTCTAATGTTAAATTCTGTTATCTTTTTATATGACCCACAACCGAAAAACAGACACCTTATCTCTTCAGCAGCCAGATAATCTTACTTGGTTTTATGAGATTTTTTTCCAAGCTGGAAGCATCAAGTTTATATATAATAAGCTGCTCTTGTTATCTTCTATATCACAGGCCTCTATAAGATACCACAAAGAACTGGATTTTTCCCATTGCCTCTTAAACATCAATATTAGTGACAGAAATTTGGCTTAGCTACCAGAAATCACATTCCTCTGTCACTGCATTTTTAAATGACACTCAGCCTCCACAATCCGCATTCACAGAATTCTAACCACATTTAAGCTAAAATTTATTTGCATAGTTGCATTTAAATTGGTTATTTTATCCCACTTCTAATGCAGTATCAAAAGACAAGGAATTTCACCCAAACAAGCCCTGAATATCATAAAAACAATCTCTATCCTGCTTGCTTTGCACTGCAGTAACTCTTACCTCAAGCACATCCACACTAAAAAGTTTTTCCCAAGCAACTAAAAAAAAAAAATCTTACAAGAAACTCTGGACTACTTTCACTGCATTTTGTAGAATATTTTGCTTGAGCACAAATGAAAAAGAAATATAGAATAACTTTGGGAAAGCTCCTGTAAGTCTAAAAAAATCTGAACCTGGTCTAACACACAGTGGCATGAACCAAGTACTTTCACAACTACCAGTTTACAAAACATGAAAACTAATTTGGAACATTTGTTCTGTACCTTAGAAGATCACACATACTCACTCCAGCAGGTCTAACCCAGGCAGCTGGAAGCATCCATAGATTTCCCAGGGATTTTCTGGTCCAGAGAGGACAGAACCTGAGGATTTTGCACCAAGTTGTTCACCGTGTTAGCAAAGCTGCCCACCAGGAGAAACTGGCCTGGAGGGAAAGGGCAAAGCACCCTCAGAACAAGGCTTTATTCCTGGTTTGCCAGGTGATCCTCACTAGCAAATTAAGCTGATCATCTTCTGATGGGCACTCCCAGACTGGGCAGAGGAGAGCCTGGCTAGTTAAGCACAGTGCTAACAGCTGGGTACCACAAATGCTGTGAGTCAGAAGGTAACTTACCTTTACTGATGCCCAAACAGGATGGAAGACAAACATTTGTTGTCATGGAGGAAGTACACACGTATTCTTTGTAGATCAAAAGTACTTTAAATCACTTGTTAGCCTGTCATTTGACAAATTAATCAATTTATCAAGACGTAGTCCAGTCACCTAAACCTTAAATCATATTTTTTCTGCCAAAAATCACGGATAAAAGGTTTAACTAAAGATTTAACAATGAGACAACTCTTATAGCCAGACCACTGAATTTTCATCCATGGGTATTATTTTTAGCATTTGATTGTGCATGAATTTGAACTGTAATTTATGGGCATCAGATCCTTTTTAACTGCTTAAATCAAAGCCTGGGCTCTGCAATGGGCATTATTCTGAATACAGTGATCAAATTTAGCGTGTTTCATGTGGCAGTCTGAGACATTCTTTAGACCTTAATCTGCAATACTTATTCACAGTACAGCATAAAAGAGAAATGTTCTTTTTTCAGCTTTTAGAATATTTTGAAACAAGTTAACCAGTGCATCCCTCTAAATTACCAGGTGGAAATTACTTAAAATTTTGAAGAGTTCCTAATTAAGTCAAATTAAATCAGAGAATTTAAAAATGCTTTGGACTGGAGGGGATCCTAAACATCGTCCAGTTCTAATCTCTTGCCATGGGAAGGGACATCTTCCACAATCCCAGGTTGCTCCAAACCCCATCCAGCCTGGCCTTGAAAATTTCCAGGGATGGGACAGCCACAGCTTCTCTGTGCCAGGGCCTCACCTCCATCACAGTGAAGAATTTGTTCCTTATATCCAATCTAAATCTATTCCCTTCAGATTCCTCCTTGTCCTATCCCTCCATGCCCTTGGAGATAAGTCCCTCTCCAGATTTCAATTATACAATACAAAAAAAAACCCAACTCATTTTTACTCCAAGTTTTTAATAAAATTCCAGAACTACTACTTGTTAAGAAAACATTGCCTGAAGGTGCTAGTTACAATGTGGCATAATGAATTAAAACATTTTTAGCAGCTCTTTTTGCACAATTTCCTTAATTTGTCAACAGAAAAGAAGAAAAAAAGGCCTATATTTTCATTAGAAGAAACTATTTTCTTTTTTTTTCCAATCTACATGAAAGCAAACACATTCCCTTGTTGCCACAGTTACCAGATAACTAAGGTGTCTGACAAACTTATTCCACAAAAATAAAGAAGTTATTCTTCGCCCCTTGAACCTCTTCTTTGATGTGTGTTCAGAGGTGGGTGAGCAGGTGGTAAGACTGTCAAATGCTCTTCCCTGCTCCTTCCTTTTCCAGAGCATTGAACCACAGACACATTTATAAAACAGCAAATGCTGTCCTGCACGGGTAGAAAGAAATGCTCCAGCTATGGGAGGAAACCCTTATTCTTCAAAGCATTATTTCCTGAACTAACTCATGTAAATCACCTCACAGAATCAAGAGGCACACCCAAACACATGAAAAAGAACTGGGCAGCAAAAGCAAAGGAGCACAGCTGCCATTAAAGATTTACAGAGTTTCATAAAAGGGCCGACACTGCCTGCACAGAAGCCCACTTAGGCAATCTCTGGCCTGCTGAGACTCAAGCAGAGCCTCTTGCTCCTCTCAAAAAAATATTGAGCATATTAATTCCATTGTTGGTTCCTCCCCTGAAGCTGTCAGCCAGAGTGGAGCTGCTTTTCTTTTTGTAGAAAATGTTGGAATTTCTAACAAAAAACAAATTCCCATGTGATTTCTGTTATTTTTTCCCAAACACTAACACAGTGTTCACACTCTGTGGCAGGGAGAACAGGAGCCATGTAGCCTGAAATTTGAAGGTGTTTCTCCAGGAAACATTCACCTGCTCTGATGTGCTGCCCAAGGACCAGTAGCCATAAACTCCAGAGGTTTTCCATATTTAAAAACTAGTGAAAGACATGGAATCCAAGGCAAGACACGAAATTCAGTGAGTCTAATTTTCATCTGGTTACATCAGGGAAGTCTTCAGAGTTCAGAGACCCCAATTTACACCAAGAGGAGTGGATGGACTTCAGCACTTTTTAGTAATTTCGTTAGCTCTTTTTCCTACTGCTTGCTGACTGTTAATCCCATTTTGTGAGAAGTTAAAATTTAATCACCCATAGGCAGGGAAGATGAGAGTGATACACAAAAACCTTTAGGATTTTTGACACCAATCTAAATTTGAAGACTAAATTTGATGTAAAAAAACTGTATGTAATCAGTGAGTAATCCCAGAACCTAAGAAAGTTTGGGTTATCCAGTTTTTAATTATGAAGTTCTACATGAGCACATAGGGACAATGATAGTGTATGAACTTGTTTAGAAAAATGCACAGTTGTTGGGCTAATTACCACAATTTTAAAATACTAATGAATATTTAAATTTTTTTACAGAGTTTAATGCTAAATTTTGCAAACAAGATGTCTGATACATCTGGAAAACAAAGTTCTAATTAGATCAAATTGTATTTTATTTTGCTTCATTACCTACTTGTGCAGCTTTCCTTTTAGATGAAAATTTGTTCACCTAAAGCAGGACAGAATTTTCTCCACATTTTATCTTTTATAGTCTATAAACCATCCTGCATGCAATAATTTCAGCTGGTTTTGGGGGGCATTTTTATCAGAAGGAAATTAAAGATTCTTTTCAGTAAAGTGCAAGAAACATGTCAGGTTTGTCTTCTGGATATTTCCATTACAGAACAGCTCATTTAACCTATCAACAGAGGTAACTGGAGACCTGAGGAAAAGAAATCTCTGCAAGGTCATGTCTAAAAACTTACAGTGCACTGTTGACTCGGTGATAGCAGAGACTTTCACAGAGTTCTTTGGTGGGAGGAGGTGAGTTGCTCTCTTTAGCTCAACAGCATTTCCAGGAAATCCACATTCTGTTCTTGTTTTGTGCTGAGGCTTTATGTTTCTGCATAAGAAAGTCAAAAAACTCAAGTGCTTCCAGGTATTATCTATGTACTGAATCACACTCATTTAATAGGCAAATGTTTCTTTACAATATTTTGTAAATGTTTTATTTGAATTCAGTTTCTTTTTAGAAGTATGTTAATCACCAAACTGAATCACAAGAGGATACTAAATGTGGGGTTTTTTTACAAAATTGTTTAAACAGAATATTCCCACAGTTTCAAGGCTTTTCCTCATATTTCATGAGAAAAGCAACACACTGAAGAGAAACCTTTCCCATTTGGACAAATGAGTATTTTCCAATTACAATGTCCTCTTACAAATACTTTATCTGATTTTCAGCAGCACCAAACACCACAGATTTTAATGGGACATTCAGTTAAAAGCAGATCAAATTAGGTTATCAGCTTTCAGTGATATTTCTGAAATGGTTTTTCTATTGCCATAAAAAACAAAGTTTTGCAGTATTCTGTCCTGCAGCCTTGGCCATATCACCTGTCATAAAACCACTCTCTGACAGAAAAGGCAGAACAGCCACAGAGTCCTTTTGAACACCAGACAGATGTTAGTGTGAGCAGCAGGCTCAGTCAGTGCCTCCAGACCTGCAGTGCAGATTGTCAAAGATAGATTTGTGTATTCCCTTCCCCACAGAGCAAACAAGATACCTCAAAATGATGTTATGGTCCAAAGCAGCCAAATTTGTATTTGGGCACCCCTGGAAGTCCTCATCCTTGGTGGAATTTTAAAAAGCACAACAGTGCTTTAAATGTATCCCACTGATTTTCAATAAGAGTGTAAATCACATCTGTGATTTTTGGAGCTCCAGAATAATAACTGTTTTGACAACACTCTCTCTGTGCTATTAAAAATCCAGTTAAAAAAAAATAAATCAGTGTGTTAATGCATCATCAGAAACTAAAATTGTAGAATTTCACACTTTTTAGCAATAGATATTTACACTCAACTGACTCTCCAAAAATTTCATTTTCTTAATTTCTTTTTGATTTAAAATGACAGAAAAAATATAAAAATATGGTAGGAATACATTATCTAATCTTCTCTTTTTATCCTTTTAAGAAAGAAAATAAGTGTTAGTACAAAGCTGATGCAGAGAGACAAAGAAATCATGGGGAGTGATTGGTGAGAGAGGTGAGCACACCCTCCCTCAGTGGTACCACCAAAGCAAGGTAAGGGACTCTGCATTTTTACACCAGCAAACCTTTCAAACCTCATTGCCACATCCAGAGGGAACATTGCACGGCCCCAGCAGACAACTAGAGGGGAGTAAAACCCCAGGGGGTTTTCACATTTTTCAGAGGATTGCTTCAATTCACTCCTAGGGAGGCCGTGCTGAAAATGGCACAAGGGAACGAGGGGCTGCCCATGCCATGGCTCTGTCAGCAGTGAAATAATTCCTGTTCTTTCAGGGCCTCTGATGCTGCCTGTCTGTTGCTGTTGGACACAAAAGGAAGAGCTTGACCCCAGAAAAATTATCAGAAGGCTTTTTTATTAATTTCACCCAGCCCTTTTATAACATGCTGTGCTAAAGAACCGTATCATTGGTTTAGTAAACACAACAATTCTCTTCATTGGTTAAATAATAGAAACAACACCTGTGAGAGAATTATTATGAGAGACCTAGAAGTGTTTATGAAAGATAGAAGACCTGTTTACATTTCACTGTCCTTGAGAGGAATGGATTCTCACAAGAAAAGGAATCAGCCACTAACAGGCTGAAAATTTCACAAACTCAGAAAATCAGACCCACACCTGTCCTCTCTCTGTCTTGGAAGAAACTGGGAGAGGATTCAAACCCCTTCACAGCCATTGGGGGCAAGGACACGACTCTCCCTTAGTTCATCCAGCCATGAGGCAAAGTTTGGGGTCACTGCATGGCTGGGCCCCATTCCCAGTGCAGGTTTTCTGGGTGCATCAAAGCAGCACAGTGTCACATGGTGATTGTGGCCTGGGGATTTGAAGGCAAAATCGTTTGCAAAATTGAAATAAATGTCTCAGTACTACCACAGTGTCGAGAGAACTGGAGACAGACAGTGCTGGCCCATTTAAGCAGTAGTTATCTGCACTTCCACTCTGCAAAGCCTCTCCCAAGCAGTGTGTCTTTCATCTCCCCCTGTTTCTGAGATTACTGTGTGCTGACAGGAGTGTTTTGCAGTGATCTTAAAGTGCTTTTAAGGGGTAACATGCAGAAATAAATAATTCAGCCTTTTCTGAGTGTTTCTTTAGTGTCTCAGCTTACATATAGAGAGTGCTTTTATGGAGTGCTCACCTGTACAATGGGTTGTGATCTCTGCCAAGTGTTTTGCCCAAATGAGTTTCAAATGCTCTTCTAACACAAAGATAGTAGACTTTTATATCCCTACTGTGATCACACCCCTGCTAGGCAAGGGATCTAAACTACTCGACACAATTACTGCCATGGTTTCCTTACCACTTGCTTTACCATTTAACATGCAATATTACATCAGTTTTTAATAAACTGTGTCTAACAGGAATAGTATATTAGAATAAAAAAAGAAGAGAAATTTTGAAAAAAAACCAAGATTTAATAATACCTAAAGAGAAATTAAGATCATAAACATTAAAGACCTGAAATGACAGCTGCAAGCATACCCCACAGCACCAACGGGTAATGCCAAAGTGTGTTAAATCAGTCATATCTGCTGAGAATTATTTAGAATAGAATTCTGTATGATATGATATTGAGTGGCTATGGTATTTCTGATTATCCCTCCCTGCTAACACATGATCCACATCAAAAGAAATACACATTTTCTACTCTACTAAAAATGCTGGATGTTCTGCTGCCAAGATTTCTTTTAAAATACTCATTTTTTAACACTTGCATGTACACACTCAGGATCAGGCGGTAAAAGTGAGTTACAGTTAACACTTCTGTGATGTTTTTCTGACATTTTCTGTAAAAAATACCCATGACTAAAGATTTCAGTAGCTACTGATATGGTTTATAATCCCTTAAAGTTTCACAGGATAGCAGTCCTAAAAGTGTTTTAAACCTCTTTTTCTTTCTTCCTCTCTTTTTCTTTATAGCAGAGCCCAGGAACCCAGCCTTCAGGAGGGAAGCCTGGCTGGTGGCATCAAAATTAAAGCTTTCACAGTGTATTAACGTGTCTTGGAGGGCACAGACTACTGTACAACTGAGATAAAATTAAACATCTTGGTGCAGGGATTCTCAACAGCTTCACTTTAGAGGACATACAGTACAGATACTATTTTTCTCTCTGGGTTAACAGCCTGCTCCTGCAGCAAACTCTTTTGTTTCTGTGTCTCACCAGCACATCCACTCCTACCCTACACAAGAGGCGAGGGTGGATGTTGGGGGGTGAATCCTGTGGGCTAAAGCAGGTTTTAAAATTTCAGCTGACTGGTGTAAGGTCAGGGTCTGTGCATCTTTGTTGGTGCACACCACACTGAGCATTTACACTCCCCCTGTGCTGCAGCCTGACCCAACTCACCAGAGCTCACACAAAAGTAACTAAACACATTTATTTCAAAGCCTGCTGCCTACAGGAGAGGGGACTGGATGACATCACATTTATGACACTGCAGAATAACATGAATGTATGGTTTGGGAAAAGTGAAGACAGATAAAATAGTGAAGACTGTAGAAAATTTAAGTTAGGTGGTTTTACTCATCCCTTCTCAGGATATAAAAATAGTTGGCACAGATCAAAAAGGCAGCAAATCATCCTCCCAGCAGCAACGGTGCTGATTTGTCCCAGCAAGGAACAGAAATGTCCGTATGGAAAAGACCTTGCAACACAGGGAGACTGGCCAGCCTGCTGGGGAGACCTGACAGCTTTCCTCAAAAGATTTCATCTAATTTTAATTGGCCATACTGAAGTTTTCTTCCCTGTGCCTTGTAAGCAGCAGTTGCTTATAAGCTGCACCTTCTCTTTTCTCTGTGTAGTGCTGCTCCTGTCAACATAAGACACATTCTCCTGTTCAGCCTTCCTGAATTTCACTGATAGATGTGCCAAGTGTAACCTGGTGATCAGATTAGTGGTTAGAGTCTATTAAACATTTCTTGAAAACCACCTTTTACTGAGCTCATGAGCTTCCAATCCCACCTGGGTTTACAATTTACATATTCAAAAATCCTACTTGACTATATATTAGAGCGTAGAGATTTATGTTTCCTTTTCCAGTAGATTCTGGCATAATATCAGAGCAAAGTAACATTAAAAATAGAAACTAAATTGTACTGTATTGTTCATCCATTGCAAGATGAAAGCTCATTTGCCCATGGTAAAGGTAGCTTGCACTTTTTGCTTTCACCAGAAGCAGCTGAAACCAGCAGCTAACTTATAGGCAGGATGATTTATAATACATTGTAGTGCCAGCCTGTCAGCTGACTGCTGTAGAAATAGTTTATCTACACCTGAGGTTTGGCAACCTCTTCTCCCACTTTGTCTCACCTCAAAATGTTCAGAGACCACATTTGTCATGCTCTCCTGCTTTTGCTGCTGCTGACAGGAACAAAAGCTGCAGTGCCAGCCAGTCTTCATACATTTGCGTTTCAGAAGACATTGCACTAATTCCGATAAGGTAATTGCAAATATAGAGAGTAAAAATCTTGTATGTTGGTAATCCTATTATTTAAGGATTGCCCACATGCTTTGTCATCTGTTTTACCTGTCTTTGAGTCTCAGCTTTGGTAGCACTCAGAAGGTGAGGAAATAGCTTCACTGGGGCGAGCTGAGAGCCCAGAGAGACGCATTTGAGGAGAACATGGGGCTCAGCAGGGACGTAGCCCACACTGCAGAGAATGGTCCTCAAGTCTCTGGGTGGCAACAGAATGTCTTTCTCTACAAACTCTCAAAGGATGGCAAAAGTTATGAGAAAATCCTTTTTTCCCTAATAAACCCCCTCTGTAGCTGTAGGTAGTCCCTCACTCCAAGCATAATTTTGATTTCTCACTCAAGTACCTGTGAAAGCCCAGATTTCGCTCCTGAAGCAATTCCTCCAATGAAAAGCACTAAAAATACCCTTAGCAATTTGTACATCCATTTCTTGACACTTTTCAGTAATTCCATCTATTACTGTTTCTCCATTTTGCCTGGCAAGAGTAATGGGGATCTGGCTACAATATCATTGTTGATCACAGTCAGAAAAAGACTGTATGGTCACTTCTAACCATATTGTTCTAAAATTATCTTTATGCTATAATATGTTCTTTGCATTTAAAAGCAAATCCATATTTTAAAATTAAGCACATGCTTTAAGGCTTTCACCAAGGGCATTTCTCTAAGCCATTTACAGGCAGTTCAGCTTTGACCGCAGATAAACATTTTTAACCAAGAGGATGAGTTACATTACTTACTTAGCTCAGTGCTGCTCTTTATCTGGCTCCCATTTTTGTGTTGGATCAAACCCTGAATGCCATAAGACAAAAGGAAGATAATCAGATTGTTGTTTTGCATTACTTGGCCTACATGGCAATGCCATTCAAATGCATTAAGGGAAATCTTTTTGTTTAGATGAATTACAAATCTGCAAATAAATTAGTGCTTAGCTACAAGCTCCATAAATCACTTTCCTCTCAGTATGCTTTTTTTTTTTTTTTTTTTTTTTTGGTGTTTAGGATGTAGATAATGTCTATTTTGGACGGCCCTGGTAGACAAAAGCACTTACTGACTTACTTACTGACTCAAAAAAAACCCCAGTAACCTGAAAATTTAATACCTCATGTCTGAGGCTCCTTTCAGACATGAAATAATGATTGTGAGGGAATTCCTCCAAATCCTCAAATTTTCATGTGGTTTACCCAAAAACCATAAACTGCCTTGGTCAAAACTGGTCCCAAACTCACTGACAGTCAACTGCTAGAAAGTTCAGAGTGAACCAAATTTCAGGCTCTGTTACGAAACCCTGTTCCTAAAAAAGCACAAATGAGAATCCACAGAGCCTTAAGTTCATTTTGTATCAGACTGAATTAAAGCATCTCAGTAATTAAAGACATGAAAGTTGTAATCACTAATGACAACCATCCACAGAGCAGCATGGGGGTGGACCTGGTGACAGCCACCTCTCTTCCCCCAGCAGATCAGGGACAAAAACATGGAGTTGGGTGACCTGGATGCTAATTTCCCCACAAATTCCTCATGGAAAGCTCATGCATTATTTGATTCTATGCAAACACTGGAGGGATTGTTGTGCCCACCATTTCTGCCTGCCTCTGGCTCAGCCCATCTACACCGCCTCAGGCATACTGAGATATTCCAGAGCACAGCTTTGTGGTATCTGTTGGTGCTTTAAACACAGGCATCTCTCTAATTAGTAGCTTATTAAAGATTATGCATAATGTTACTTTTAATCATCTTAAGAAACTTGACTTTTACTTTCCTGGGCAGCTACTCAGTAGTGACACAGGACTGCCCAAAACATGTCCATTACCGCCATAGCAACTTCTACACAAATTCTGTTGTCTTTAGAAATTTTTGCTACTTCTGAAATACTCTAGAATATTTCAACCATCTGCATTTCACTTCACATTACTTGAAAGTGGAGGAGGTTCTCCCTTTTTCAGAACTGGAAATGTGAATTGTCTCATCACAGAAGAGCAAACTCCAGATCCATGCACAGGTTGCTCATTTTTTTTAATTTTCTCAGACTTTATTCATCTCTCAATTAACTAATTAATTTGCTGCACACCAAGAATTAGACCAAGGCTCTTTAACTGGCACCCAGAAGAGGTAACATGTGGCTGCACTGCGTGGGTTGCAGTGTGATGTGATGAGTTGGCTGAGGCTGATACAGCTGGAGCACCAGCAACTCCTCCTGACATAAACCTTGAGTAGCCAGCTGAGGGGAAAACATTAAACCAATTCCATCCAATCCTGAGGCTAATCCCTCATTGGAAGCTGGAAATTATGTCACTTTTAGAAGATGAATTCTAAGCGTTATTTCTTGCTTTTTAAGTTTCTTGTTTCTGAGGAAAGCTAACCAAAAATACCTTCAGGGATGCCATGGGATTGATTCTAAAGAAAACATCATTTTCATATCCAAGAGATATCCTTAGAAGGGATCCCATGAGGTGGCTATGTTTGCAAAGACTCTAAGGCAGTAAACAGGGGGTTTAGAAGTCAAGACTCTGACAGTCTCAGGAAGAGGAAGGAAAATGTCATTCTATTTAGAGTTTACAAGGCACTACAATTTTTATGGTATTTTAAATTTGTTTTATATCTTTAATGTCAAAACCAGCACCCTCGCATGCTTTACACTAGGTGTTCTATCACTATTTTCGGTCAAATAAACTTTAATTAGGTTGAGGTTTTTTTAAAAGGTACTTGACATTTTCCAGTCTCCAAAGGGGTTTCTGCCTGCAACCCCTCTGCTCCTCATTTGGAAGGACCAACAAGCCTTCTGCTGCTCACCTGTTTAATCTCACAAACTGCAACAAACGAGGGGATGGAAAGAGAATTAATATTTGTTTCCACTTAAAATGTCTTAACATCCCTCATTGATTTGGGTGGGGAGGGCAGGCTGTAAAGTTTTACTTACAGAACCAGCTTTGACATTTCTTTTAGAACAAAAAGCTTAATTTTTACAGAATAAAATGCTGAATAATGTGAACTCAAGCAATTTTGCTTTTCTGTTGACCTGGAAGAAGTATAAAATATAATGTAAACGTAAGTATGAAGAGAAAATCACATGGGACAAAAACAGTTTACTTTGATAATAGATTCTAATCTATTCTAATAAGAATTTAAGGTATGAGTGGCCTGCAAAGTTTATATTTTTGCAATTTAGCAGTGAGAAGCACTGTGATGAAATAAATGCTTTTCAGTCTATCCTGAGCTTGTATCTCCTTACAGACTAGGAGACAATATCATACCTTTCTGCTGAACCATACAAAGTCTTTTAGAGTCAAGTCAAATTCTGTTGCATTTAATTTCCATTTACAAGGCTGTATATTCTTTGCCACAATACTCTACATTTGTTAGTTTGGTGGGGGTTTTGTTTGTTTGTTTGTTTTTATCAAGAATTGGCTAAATCATTCTTAAATGTGATCTGGAACTGTTCTGAAATAGTAGGATTTTTAAAGTCTTCACTTGGTTACCATAATCAGCCATTACTGATCATCAATTTTCCTCCACAATCTGAATCTTTATCTCATTATTAGCATGGGAAGTTTGACCTCAGTTCAATTCATAGAGCTTGCAGAAGGATATGGTTGTACAAGGCCTGAGTACTTCTACTTAAATTCCATCCCTACTTAAGGGGGAAAAAAAATAAATTTCCACTTCTAAAACTAAGATTAAGTGCAAAAATATACAAGTGCTCTAAAATATTTTTCATTGAAGCCTATCTAAAACTTTTACACATTCCATTTAAATATCTTTGAATCTAGACAAGTTGAGAAATGCTGCTTATTTTTTTGGACCTTCAGAGCCCTCAGATGAGCCAAAACAGCATTTTTTTCGTTCAAATGTCCCTTGGAACAACACATGGTAGAACACAGAGGAATAGTACTTGCTCACACACAGTGTAAAAACTTGAAAATTGGTTTAATTTTTTATGGTTTTTTGGCTCATGCCCTGTCAGGAGAAGGCAGCCAGACCACACACTGGCTCTCTGACCGTTTCATGGCATTAGCTATGCTGTTTCATACCACAGGCAACAACCCTGATTCTGAAAAGCTTTCCATCCACAGAGGAGGTGGTCTTGCCATAAAATGCTACAGCTCCTGATAGAAAATGTAGAGAGGCATATCAATTAAGTATTTTCATATTGTTAGTTTATGGGGAATCTTATATTGTAATATCTGGGTAAAAAAAAATGTTGAAAAGAAGGAGAAAGAAAGAAAAAGAGGGAGGGAGGAGGGAAGGAAGGCAGGAAGGCAGGCAGGCAGGCAGGCAGGCAGGAAGGAAGGAAGGAAGGAAGGAAGGAAGGAAGGAAGGAA
>VZUI01053889.1:0-51824 GCA_013401135.1 Cettia cetti
TAATTGCAAAATTATAGTAATTTGGAGGGAAGGGGGGTTACATTCTCCATTCCAGGGAAAACTCCAGCTTCCCCTGGTGGATACCTGTCTCTAAACCAGGACATCATCATATTTTCATTATAAGAAACTTTGGAAATTCTTTTCTTTTACACCATCAAACTTAATAAATTGATAGCTTAACTAAGTGAATGTATAATATTCTATGGCAGAGAAGCGGACACAAGCCTCTTTACAGTATTCCTCATTGTACTTTCTAAGTGTATTCTAGGTATTTAAAAAAACCAAAGAAACCCAGCCTGTCCCAACTCAAAGGTACTGGGGAATCTGACCTCCTAATCCTACTCAGTCTGTAATGAAAATCCCATTCTAGGAAACACACCTGGGAAATATCCCAAAATCAGCAGCAAACAACCAAGAATGCTTATTAGGTTTTTCACTTTTCATGCATTTTTCAATCAATTAAGGCCATGGTTTTTTTCTTCTGACTTCAAGGCATTTCAAAGTTTTTATATTTTTTCTATACCAAGAAAATAATTTTTTAATGTAAAACTAGTGAATTTTCCTTACAATCTCAAATTTCTCATCACTTTTGACATACTGAATGCAAATTGAATTCTACTGTCTTGAAAACAGGTTTCAATTTTAATTTTTTTTTTTTACAGAAACATCTTTTTGGAGCCTTTTCTTCTTTTGGTTGGCTTCTCTCAATGATTTAAATGAAAGCAAATTTTAACTGAATTACTAAATTGGAAACTAATGAAATAAAAGCTTAAAGCAGCAGACAGTACTGCAATTATTAGCTATTCCAAAAATATTAGTCTACATGATTTCATTAAGTTGTTAAAACTCAACAAGTGTTTTAAAAATTGCTTATAAATATATTTCATAAGAGAAGTTTAAAGAGATTGCTATTCATTCAAATGATTTAAAAAACTGTATCCACATCCTTTTGGCTATGATACATTCTCATTCCCTTATCAAATTATTGTCTGTTGGCTACTTTGTTTTGGTCCCTTGCCCAGAATAATCTCCCCATCAAATGAAATTTCACAGGTGCAAGATCTACATTGAGAAAAAATATTTCAAGCATTTCTAATCATTTACAAAACCATCTCTCTACAAAGTTTTTAATTTAATAAATTTCATATCCCCATATCGTTTTGCTTAAACTTTGATTTTTTGACCAAGTATTTAGACCAATTTCTCTCCTCCCCACATGGCTCTGTTTTTATTTTAAGACACTGAGCCCTCTTTTCCAAGCAGAAATATTTCAAGGCATTGCAACTCACTTCATAGGGGAGGACAACATAATCAATATGAATGAAGTTATATTTAAAGCACAACTAACCTTGGTTTCACATATATTCCTGTGGAAATTATACCCTCTGAAGATCTGCAAAATTTCCAAGAACCATGCCCAACACTTAAGCTTGCCAGGCTTGCTTTGCTTAAATGTGCCTTCACTTGTGTCGAGCTTTGTTTCCACTCACTTCAGAAATAAATTACCAGCGAGCTGGTTGTAGTTAATTGGTTTTATTTTTGCAGGGCAGAATTGGATTTTCAGGGCAACAAAGCGTGGTTTATCTAATCCAAGCATGGTTTATCTAATGTGCATTAAAATGCAGTAAAAAGAGTGAATTTGGATGCAAAAAAAATTTGCAAAACAAACAGAAGGAAAAGTGTAAAATATATAGAAATGATCAAGTGGCTCCCCAGTGCCAGAGTGAGAGGATTTCCCACATTAGGATTACCCAGGGAAATCTGCTTGAGGTGTCAGATTGACTACACTAAAAGATGAGGAAACAAATCCAAAGAGAAGATCCACTTTCATCACCACCATGAATTACAAGAGTATCCATTTCCTTGGGTAGCCACTGCCCAGCTAGGAGGGATATTTCCAGATAAAACTGAAGCACTTTGGACCCACAGAAGCTCATGGCACAGGGTCTGCACACTGTGCTTCCAGCAGGTACAAACACTCCAGCAGAACATCTCCTGATGAGAAATTCCAGCAGATTCCATCCTAGAGCTGATAGACCTTGTGTGAATTGATATATTAGTTCTTAAAGAAAGTAACAGTTTTCTCTAGAGATATGACAAATTGTCCTCTTCTTTAACTTCCCAAATATATGAATATATTTGGACAGGACTACAAATGTAAGTTTGCAAGGGACTATTTTAATTTCCCCAGACTCCAAAGAGCAGCAAAGCTGGCAAACCTGATCACTTTGATCTTCTTTACTTGCAGACAAGTTGTAAGAGATTAAGCTCTTTTCCCATTACTTAGTCATTTAAAGTGATACCCTGTGATTCCCAAAGGTAAATGCATTAGGCTACTGATCAGTCTAGGAACCTAAAAAAACAGAAGATTGGGAGATTTATAAAATACTGTTATCTTGTACAGTTCAGATTAGACTTCCAGAAACCCTTTGATAATTTAGGGGGATAACTCCTATTTAACCAACATCTAGGGGGGATTCAAATGGCTGCTTTTTAATATCCTGTAAACTGCTCTTTTAAACAATTGATCTTTCTCCCCATGTTTCATATAATGTATGTACTTACTTTTTTAAGGCTACAAGAAAATGTATGTAGAATCTGGAGAGGTAAGAATCAGTGCTAAATTAAAATTCTTGATTACTGCCATGTTGTGAAGCAATGGTTTAAGGTTTTCAGGAGTTGCATCACATCCCTACATACTCCATGCCCACAGTATCCCAGATCCATATATAGGAAGCCCTAGGAAATAATTGAATCCTTAAGGAAACTACCTGAACAGCTCCCAAGTTGTATATACATTTTTCAACTTAACTGCATTTATATCCTTCCAAAACCATTAAATTGTCCCCAGGGGAGCCACAGGAAGCCTTCCAAAGGAAGGAGGGGTTTTTTCCCAATGCTAGACATGGTGACAACTGTACAATATAATTGTGGCAAATATATGGGATTACTGCCAGACTCTCATCCAAGACACACTGATGTCTTCATCTAGTCAAATATGTTCTACAAATAAAATTCTATTATGCAGAGCAAAATGAACGCTATATTATAGATTTTGGCATGAAACCACAGTTTGATTTTTAACTCAGTTGTCTGCCATGAATCAGGATATTAATTGGCATATAAATTGTACAGATGTACATTCTGCATTAAGTGACCTTTTCCTTTCAAGGTCTTACAGAAACATTTGTCTCTAAAATGGCCACTACGAAAACAAAAAAACCTCACAATCAGTGCTGCTGAGATTAAAAATATCTGTACAACTTACTCTTCTTAAAGAAGCATTCAAGCATTTCCAATGGCTTTTCAAATAGATCTTAATTTAATGCAAGAAAAAATTCCTTTTTACAATTCTGATTACATCACTAAAAGGCCCTCCTTTAAAGGTATAAGCAGATAATTACTAAAATGTGCACCTATAAATTCCAGGTTTAGTGCTTGCAATGGAAGCTGACACAATTATTCCCCTTTCTGGCTCCCTTGGGAGAACAGACTCATTTGGGAACCACCGCCTTCACTCTTTGTAAATTTAGCAATCAAATTGTAAGATTTCACTAATGATTTTAAATATTTCTTTATCTGAAGTTGAAACTTAGCCATACCTGGAAAAATTCTTCATGACAACCCAAGATATTTTAAGCCCTATTATTATTATTCATTTATGTGTCATAATTTCCAGTGGCACTAAAAGGTTCTCAAAATATAAAGCCATACCTAAAACATGTTTATCTCCTACAGCATTGAATGTCTGCCTCAATGAAATCTTTGGTGAGGGAGAAAAATGTATAGTCTTTATGGTACATTTTAGAACAGAGTTCTTATATTTCTAATAAATTAGTGCTACCACATCTCATTTTTCCCTACATTAGGAAAAAATTGTGGAAATGATAACTGCCAATTGCATCAGAAGGGAGTCACCAAGTTATTATTCATTTGCTCTTCAAGAGGAAAACCTTCCAATTTAAGGTCAATAAAACACCAACAGTGAGCAATTGAGCAACCTTACCTTAAAGGACCACATGTGTAACATTTAAAAAATTTGAGAAAGGCAATAGTCTCACAGTAATAACAATGTAGTGTGTGTAATGTAAAATTCCAAACTCCAAGCAAACCTTGAGCTCTGCTGCTATTTCTAAAACAATTGAGCAGACCTTGGGCCAGATATTTCTATGAAAGCACCACCACAACTATTTATCTGTCCTATTTCACTGATTTTCCACACATAAAAAACAAAAAGACCAACAACAACCCCCTCAAATAAACAAAAAACCTGAAAACCCTATAAAAACAAAAACAAACCAACCAATCAACAAAACCATCTAAACACCTATATTTCAAAACATAACACTAAACTATTAAGGAAATGCAATCAACATATTTCAAATGTCAGGTAGAGTTGAGGGCTTGTTTTCTCTGCTGAGTCTCTGTCAAATCCATTGCAAGCCACTCTTCACATTCAACAGTCTTGCCAACTCTTCTTTCCCTGCTTCCAAACAATCAGTGAGGGAAAGATGGAAAGCACTGGTGGAAAGAAGCTCACCTTAAAAGCTGGGGCTCTAGGTCACCACCTGGACACAGCAGCCCAAAGAAAGCAGCAGCTAAAAGCAAGTATAAGAACTCCCACACCTGAAGTCCTACTACTCATTGAAAATCAGTTTTAAAATTGCTATGCCCTTTTAGTCCCTTAATTTTCCTCAGAAAATCCAAGCCTGACATATGATAGTGAAGGGGAAATTTTGGTTGTCTGAGAGAATTAGTGAGTTTGTTGGAGGTGAGGATGGTTTTAAGGAAATTAAACATCAAGGAAAGTTAAAAGCAGTCAGCAGAAACACAACCACACATTCATTCATTCTCAACGTGTTTGCAGCAATAAAGAATCACAGAACAGGTAAGGCTGGAAGAGAACCTCAGCCTTCCCACCAAACTTTCATGGAAACTGCCAAGTACCTACCAAGATGACAGAGTAATGCTAGAGAGGGGGGAAAAAAATGGCAAAGGGAGGGGAAGGAAGGGAAAATAAAGATACTTTCAAGATGGAGAAAGGTAGCCAAACATCTCATTAAGATGTTTTTTTGTTTGTTTGTTTTCTGTGAAATCCCTATCACTTTTCTTTCACTTAGTGGACTTCACTAGTTTCAGAAAGGGACAGTCAGACCTCACCTCTGCTCTGCCCATGCTTCCAGGCTGAGATACATTTCCCATGGTGTCTGTTCAAATATCACAAAGCAGCACTTTATGGCAGTCACATGTCTACACCCACTGATAACAGACTACTTGCCACACACACAAGAAGAGTGTGAAGGAAAAAAGCAGCACACATTCCAGAGATAGTTTCAAGTAGAACTGAACTGCAGCAACATGCTTCTCCTTCAGTTCCATACACAAGGGAGCAAGCATTACATTTTGATAATGCCAGAAATTTTGACTCATCCAAAAATGTTGAAGACGTACACGGATAAAAAATATTATATCCTATTATAAAAGCAAAAGACACTGACTTTTAAAGCATTTTGATTTTTAAACCCAGGCTACCACAGAAATCACAATTATTACTCTGGACACACAAGGGTCTCCCTTTAAGAAAGGCCAAAATTGGAGTCTGTGTATTTTTTAATTATAAAAAGAGAACACTGTGTATTGTACTCAGATGACATCCTGTACACACTCACAAAATCAATCTTAATATAATTCTTATGCTCCTTAAAAACTTACTTCTGTGTCTGAGAAACCTTAATTTAATAAGGCTTCTGATGGGCTGAGTCAAACAGATACTGTTTAATTATTTATTTGTACTCTCATCTGTCTGCATCCTTTCCTTTTCTCACCACCTACTTAGCAGACAACGCAGGTCAATGGTCTGCCTCAGAGGTGTCTAGAGTATTTCTTCATGTAGGTAATTCTCACCACACTGGTGTCCTGCTCCCTGATTTGGATTATTTGGTTTACAGAAGTTCATAAAAGCAATAACTGCAATTTTAGAATTAATCACAGCATTGTTCTAGGATGAATCAGTGTATGGCATGGAGGAGGTTGGACAAATACAGAACATATCGCAGATTAAAAAAATCATAACCTGGAGGGTCAAATAACTAGTGACTGCTTTCATCATTAATTTAAGCTTATTTCCCCTGCCTTTACTACATTATTATCTTGCTACTTAACAGCTGTTGGTGTGTAACAGGTACAGAGGAATACCTTTATTTCACACAGCCCAGCTCTCCTTGGGGCTTCACAAATATCTTGAATTAGCAACTGATTCCTTCAAAAGGAGTTGAGACAAAAAGTGGTTGTTACAAATTGCTCTGCCCTGTTCATGTACTCTCCTTGCTGCTCTTTTACTTCTAGGAACAGTCTCACTACTATCAAGCAAATTAAAAGAAAATCAGCATCAGACTGGACCCAGTCCAGCTAAGGGCTTGCAGTGACCCTTTATTCTCTGTTCTTGCAGTCTATTTCACAAGAAGACATGGCATTGCCAAACTACTCTTTTAAAAAGTTAAATCAGCAGTTACCAGATAACAGCTTGAGAGATTTTTGATCCAGACCCAAACCAATCAGTCTACTATGAAATATTTCATGCTAATAAGCCTCCCTTTTTTTTTTCAGAGGAGATCTTATTATGCTTGGATCTAGAATGTTAAGACAATACAATTTTAAGACTTTCTAAAATATAATTGATTTATTGTTCTGCCATATTATTTTTTGATATTATGATAAATTCAATTCATCACATTATTCTATAAATATTGCAACAAATTATTAAAGCAATAAAACCTTGTGGCAGAAGTTTAATGAGATCATGTCACATTTGCCTTAAAGCCAAGTGATAAATTGCAACATCTGCAGTAGATGTCACCATCTTAAAAGGGAAAGTCTGCACATTCCCCTAGCCAAAAGTCATAATCTTTTCTAGGAGCTACAAGACAAAAAGCTCAACAAAATATTATATATATATGTCTAGTCACACACTACTCTTCCTTCTAACAATGTGGACCAATCCTGTCTGGATGCCATTTACTGTGAAATTCAAATATATGAAAATTTGGTAGCATAGGGTAGGGTATATTTACCCTACAGAGATTTATTTATAAATTTATTGAGTGATTACTTAGTTTAACAGGCTTCAAATTACCAAAATATATTTTTAATATTTTTGTTCCTTAATTTTCTCTGCCAGACAAAGCTAATGGAAAAGCTAATCACTCATCACTTATTGTCATACAAGCCAAAGTAAAAAGACACACAAAAAAAAATTTCACAGAAAAAAAACCCATGGAAAGTATGTAGAAAAAAAGCTACACTATTCACTTACAAGTTTGGAAAGGAATTTATATTTTTATGTAGTACATTAGATAATGGTGAAACTGCTTAAAGGGCTGGCTCCTTTTTTGTGTAGATGTGTTCACATGCAAGCACACACTTGCTTCAGGTGTGCCTAACAGTAAGTTGATATCAATTCTGACATGCAGCTGGTATTTTTTTCTCCTCTTTCTCAGTTTTTTTATGAGAAAAGGTAGGCTGTGTATCAGTTTTACTGAAATACTTTAATAAATGAAAGAAGATGATTTAATCGGTCTCAACATTATTCAACCTGAGCACTAAAACTTTTACTATTAAATATTCTCCTAATTGTCTCCTGGAGGAGTTCAAAGTTCCAGTGAGTCATTCAGAATCTCTCCCTAAGAAGAGATTAAGAATCAAGTTCAGTCAAGGAGCCAAAAGCAAACCATGCTATTTAGAGACCCAAATCTCCACTGACCAAAATCCTTTTGCTAGACAGGCTGCAGTCCATTGGTTAATCAACAAAGCTAAATTCACCTCCTCAGCCTTCCTCTCTTTATTAGACTATAGCAACAGAAAACTATCAGACCTCTGTAAACTGATTTCTAAAATTGAGTGTAGTGCATGCGTTTATAGGCACAATGCAATACTCAAGCAGCTGTTAATTATACATACCTCAAGAAAAAAAGCTTTTTGAAGTCTCAAGGACTCTAAAAAACTAGCATTCAGAAAAAAAACCAGCACAAACCATTTGTGAAATGGCAGTACACAAGAAATTATGCATTTAAAAATTTTATATATTGATCATACTAGAAAAAAATTGAAGAGTTTTCATTTTAATATGCATTTGAGAATTCTAAAAATCAGTTTATCTGCTGCCTTTATTAATTGTACTAAATCTAAATTTCCAGATGAATACTAATACTTGCAGCAGGTTGGCTCTTTGTCCTGTTCTTTTATCCAGGTAACACTGCAGCATATTTTTGTGCACTACCAGCCAGCCCTGTCCTCAATGCTTTCAACAGAGCAGTAACTCCTCTATTCATAAAAACATCACCACCCATCACAAAATTTTTTGGATGAGAGCAAAGATTGACAAGTGTTTCATTCCAAACCAAGTTTCTCTTCCTACATCCCTAAGCAAAGCCAGAAATTGCAACCATGAGGTGTTGTGCTGTGGAAGCTGATAAAAAACTGGAAGGTTGGGACATATCCTCAGATACACCCGCTCCTATTTGCCCTCTCTCTAAAATCTACACAACCCAACTCTCAACCTTACCAGTTTATCTGTAGCTCAGGCTCTGGGGTTTAATTTTTTAATGTTGCCACCCTGTGGTCATTCATGGCAAAGACAAAATTGTTCTCCAGGAAAAACGTGGAAAAATATCTTAGCATTTCCAAGAGCAACACTTCATAGTTGAACAAGCTGAAAGAAAAAGTTTTTTCAAAACGTTGTGTGAAGTATCCCATAGTATAAGAACAGTAACCTTCTTTATTTCTGTAGAAATCTTATATGATGATTTCTGTCAAGCCTGAGTCTTCTGTTTGCTCAGCTACAGCAACAGCAGAACATACAGCACAAGGTATTCACAGAAACACTACTTCCAACATGGAATTCACTACTTTACTTGTCAGTTTTGCCATCAACTTTATGAACAGGTATAAATGAAATTTAAAAAAAAAAATCCTTTTACTTAACTTGCCATCTCCCAAGAAAACTAAATAATCTATTTTGACCCTTTGATTTCTTTCACTTTTTCAAACTAAAATTCCTTACTAAAAATTATCGGCCATGGTCATGCTCCTTTCTCTTTCTGTATGCAAAGGGAATTGATATTCTGCCTGTTTCAATAACTAAAAATATATCAAAAAGAAACAATTTAATCAATCTAGCTATCAGTCTAATTGTACAGCTTTTTGCAAAAACCTAGAGGGGGACAAACATTCATTTAAGAGCTGTAGCTATTAATTTTTATTAGGCACGAAAAAAGGCCTACTCAATTAACACTTATTTTTAATAGTAGTTTACATGAAGTTATTTACTGTTATTATAGACTTGCTTTTGTAAGTTTTACTTTTGAGATACTTGTTTCCAGCTGTTGAGATACCTGATTTTAACAGGAAGGGGGGAAAACATCCCACAAATTCTGACACCTAATGGTCACTCCAACATGAGTGTACACACCAGAAATAAACTAAATCAGCAACATGCTTTTTACCCTCCTGATCTCCTTAAAAAGGCTAATGCAGAAAGATTATTTCAATAATTTTATTCTGCTCTTTTGTAGTTTTGAAGCCTTCTTCAAGTGCATTCATTAAGAACATGAGCTTCCTGACAGCCAGCACACTCTTAAGCATGAGAACAGAAACAGCCCTAAAACATCCACTATGGTCCCTACACCACACTGACCCATTTTGGGGTTTTTTTCTCTGAACTTTGTAGAACATACCACCAGGACCAAGTTTCTTGGGGGTGTGAAAAGGACAGCTGATACTCTCACACTGCACACAAACATTTATTTCATCCTAGTTTGACATGGTAGTTTAAGTTTTCTGTCTACCTGCTGAGCTGAAGAGTGAATCTCTTACAGCTTTACCCTGTGATATTCTCTGCTGGTTCCACTGTCACAAGTTCCACAGAGTGATGTGAATGATATTCTGCCATACTTAATTTGTAAATCCCTGTATGAGGATGTGGATCATTTAATGAAAAGATCAAATGTCAGATACTTCCCTTTCTTCATTAACACAAAAACCACCTAATTCCATCTGCACAGTTAGACCAATTGAGCATCCTACATTTTGCAACATCAAGAGTTCACACAATTTTAGGAAATTTGCATAAAAAGAAGAATGCAGTGAGCTTTTCACAAATCAGAAGGACTCTTAATATCACAAAAGTAATGGCAGATTTCTTTTTAGCTGAAATCAGGTCAATAACTGGCTCTCCTCTCATGCATTTTTATCAACTCTAAGTTTTTAAATATCTTCCTAATCCCCCAGTCATCATGAAGGTGCACTGACCCTCAGCTTTACCAAGCCTTAACTTCAATTATTCTAGTCTGTGACAAAGTTAATTAGAATATACTTCCATGGCAGTAGAATATAGTGCCAATATAAATGAGAACACAGAAAAATGAGATGATGCGACAGTAAAAAGGGCTTTAAGAATTAATTAATCTGAAAACCACACAAAACAATCCATCATTGTTACAATATCAAATCCTTAAAATTTCCATTACTTATTTTTGTAATGTCACCAGTAAACAGCCTCTTGATACTCAAACTCAGCTGTGTCTTGGAATTTATTTAGCACATTGCATTCACATAATTCAGTCTTTATTTCCACCTATTTATCAGCCCTTCTCATTGCTACAGAATAAAAACTCTCATTCAAAACATTAATGAAGGGTACCTATCATGAATGGCTGATTAATCTGATTGCTGAACCCAGGTGAACAGCCAGCCAAAGCTCTGCTCCACATAACTAGATGAATTGGATACACTGGGAAAAAGAGGGTGCATGAGTAAAAGCTCTAGGTATTTGAGCCTCTGGACTCAGATGGTTTTTATTGAGTTGGGTTGCCAGCAGATTAAGGATAACAGATTTATCAAAAAACAATAGACATTCCTCAAACACTATGGCTGCAAATTCCTACAAAATATTATCAACGTTGCAGAAAATACCATGTAATTTACAGAATTCCAAAAGCATGCTTTAATAGTAATTTCACAAATTTTGAAAACAGGTAACTGCAGTCATTTTATGCCCACCTCCCCCTTTTTTTCTGAATTTTTTTTTCCACTCTAACTACAGTACATTTCTCTCAGGGTAACACTGTACTTTCACACAATAGCACTGCATTCTAGAAGTTACTTTTTTCATTGATTTATGTTTTTGCAATTATATATATACAGTACAAAGTAATATGATGGATGCCCTATTGAGAACCCAGCTACATTCTTAGAAGTATGACATGTTGATATCACCAACTTTGGAGAAAACAGGCAGCTGAAAGTAAAATGGAAGAAAAAGGAGAAAAAAGCATCTGGTGGATCAAGCAGGCAATGAGACAAATGACAGAAGTTTAGTGTTTCCAGCAAAAATAATTTAAAAGAATGCTATCAAATTGAATTGTTACTTCACCAAGGAGAGGAGAAAGGCAAAGGACACTTGATGAACATTAGCAAAAAAAAGCTGGCTTTAGTGGTGGACGACAGTGATCTACAGTTCTGCATAATAGGCTCTTCACTCTATAAATCTGCTCCACTCCACAGCATTTCCCCAAGTAGGTGATATATTTCTAAAAAGTTCCATCTAAATGTCACCCTGAAAGCTTGCCACACTGAGAACCATTCTGAATGTCAGAACAGTCTCATGTGACCTATGACAGAATTTAGGATTAGTCTGTGCCACATGTTCCTAAAACAAATTTCTAAGACTAAGTTATGCCTTTGGAATTCTGATCTGTGCTGTTAGTCAGCCTCCTTGCCTTCAAAAGTACAGAGCTTATTTTTCAGGTTTTGTCAGTATGGTTCTTTCAAGACTCAGTATGCTTGGAAAAAGCTGACATCCTTTGAAAGGATTAATGTGAATTATGGCTGCATTTTGGATTTTAATCTTTGCAGAAATACCAATTCTTTTACAGAATGCAGAGAAAAGTAAATTCCACTAGCTCCACTGTGCACAGAATTGAACATGAAGATACACAAAAAGGCTGGATCCCTATACTATCATAACACAGAATCAATCTTTAAACACCCTTAAAGAAAAAAATCAAGTGAAATTCATTAGACATTTAAATTTGACCTTACCAAGATAAAGAGGTATTAAAATGAAGGTACTAGCATATAAAAGAGGGAAAAATTACAGAAAGTAAATATGAAATTAATACTGTTACAGTTCATATTCACATGAAGGACCTGTGTGCATTAATTTATAGGAGACCAGCACCTGGTTTTCAATGGATTTATAAAACTCTTCACATTATAGGGGCTCCATTATCCTTAGCACCATTTACTCTTTAGCATCAACACATTTTATGTTAGTTATTGGAGAACCAAAGTAGGACAGAGGAATGACTCTTGGTGTATATACAGGCTACAAGCTTTAAATGTTTTCTGTGGCTTGGGGCATTCAAAACTATTTTTTGATTACTTGTGTGGATTTCAGTAAGATGTAAGATTCAGCTGAAGCTTCACCTTGGAGAAAATTGATCCTCTTTTATCCTTGATAACTTGTAAGGCACCCACAGCAAAAGTACCATTATCCAGAAGGACAATTAAAGTTTAAAAGGTAAAAATTTCATTGATGAAAATGACAGATTAAAAAAAACCATATCTTCTGAGCCACATTGCACAAAAATTTATATAGACTACAAGAATGTTTTATTACATAACATAAAACCATATAATCCTGTAGTAAATCTTGAGTACATCTCAAGGAGCACAGAGATTATGCAATAGGCAGCTTCAGTTGCAGCAGCATCTGGCTCGTGACTACAAAACTAAACAAATATAAAGCATGTGGTTCTCTGAGGAATTGTTATTTTCTTGGAAAAAGTTGTTCAATCTGGGCAAAACTAATACAATAATCTAGTTTGAGCTTAATTATTATACAAGATATGCTAAATAAAACATCAAGCCCAGGCTTAAGTAGGACTTGAGGCAATCATAAGCCATATGCTGGCCTTCTGAAGCAAAATTAATTTCATCTTAAAGACTATATAGGTCATTGTCATAAGTTTGGATGAGAAAATTGAATTGAGGGCCAGTATTCATCTCATAGTGCTAACAGTAGTCCTTATCACTTATTACTGTAATAAAAGGTGGCCCACAAACTAGAGAGGGTGTATGAAAGAGGTTAATGGCAGAGTCATCTAAATGTACAGTTCCTACTCTGCCAGATTCACTGCACCAGATTTTATTTAGTGTTACTCTACTGCATCCTGCACTACCCAGCATAAAATAAATTGCATTTTTATAGCACACGTAACTATTTTATGACCTTAATTTATTAGAAATACATTTACTGTTTTCAGATAAAATATATAGAAATACTCAAAAAAAGGCATGTGTTATTCTGTCATTTTTGTTATAAAATACTTAAAACATACTTTGAAAAATCTTTAAAATTTACTTTGCTTGTTCTGTTGCACACATGCACTGGGTTAAAGTGATATAGGTAATTCCACAAATTTTACCTGGAAATCTGATCGTGTTATTGCAGAAATGCTGCCCATGGTGTTTCACAAAGCCTCCAAGGTTTCATTTCTGTACTAAACCATCAAGTGGCTGTGCTTTATACACTGTCACACGGTCAGTGTACCTGATGGATTAAAAAGCTCCACCATCCCAACTCACCTTAAACACATTAAGCTTTAAGAGAAGCTGAAAGCAGCATTTGTGTTTATTCTGAAAAACACTCCAAGGACAACTCATTCACTGGTCACAGCCAGCACAAATTCATGACAGGAAAGTCCTTAAAAATCTTAATTTCCTCTTATGATGAGGTACACTGGGTAATCTGCTCAGGTGATCAGGGGAAGATGGTTGATGAAATCTTTCTGGATTTCAGGAAGGTTTCGATATTGTCTCTCTCAGGATCCTTCTGGATAAAGTGTCCATCCCACAGCTGGATAAACACATGATGGGATGGGTGAGTGAGACTGGCTCATAGCACAGGCACAAAGGGTTACAGTGCCTGGGGGGACATCACACTGGTGACCTGTCACTGGTGGGGCTCCACAGGGCTCCATCCTCAGCCCTCTGCTCTTCAACATTTTTACAAATGACCTGGACTCAGCAGAGGAAAGGAGACCAAGTTTGCCCATGATACTAAACTGGGAAGAGCTGTTGATTCACTCAAAGAAAGACAAGTGCTGGGTTCTTCCTCTGGGATGGGACAACCCTGGATTTGCACACCCACTGAGGAAAGAGAGGGTGGAAAGCTGTGCTGTGGAAAGGGCCAGCAGCAAGCTGGATCTGAGTCAGCAGTGCCCTGGCAGCTGTGTTTGGAGTCTTCTATTTATTGCTTTCCTTTCTGACAAATCTCAGCCATCACACTCCAGTAACCCTTTTCAGCAGGGGGTGGGCCTATGCAGAAGCACAGGGAGAGCAGGGTGCAACAGAAGCAGCCAGCATCCCAATGATGGCTATGCCTTCCTCTCCTGGTCCTCTTGAAATCACAATCCACATTTCTTCTAGGATACTGTTGGCAGAGGCACCTACATATTAACAAGGCTACAATCAAATGGAAGGGAGAATAAATCTTTTTGTCTTTGCTCCTATTAACAGTGTCAAAAACTAACTCTAGCAGCACAGGCTACAGCCATGAAAAAGCACATAGAAAGTGAGAAGCTGAAAAAAAAGCTCTCAAAAAATTGACATAAAGCTTGTAGAGACCTTCACTGGGATTAGTTCATTTTCAGATATTACTTGACCCTTCTGATGCTCTCTGGGTGTTATGTGACAAGACATGCACAGAATGACTCTAACCTGTCAAGTTTAACTTGGGAAGATGTTACAGAAATGTCCCTGCTCATCAATCCATGGCATTCATCTACCTGGGGACCCAAAGTCTGAGAGTTACAGGTCACATTACTATACATGAGCACATGATCCATGCAGGAGAAACAGTGCAGCCAAACCTACCAACATGCACACTGAAAAATAACCTCTTCCCACCTCCAAGAGAAAAACTCTGAACAAGTGACAGATGAATGACAGTCCAGATCATGTACCATATATTTTATGCACTTTTTTGCTGTTGGTGGATCAGTACGCAGCTTTCAAGCATTTGCAGGTAAAAATCTTAAATATTTTTGAAAGGTAACAGCTCAAAGAAACAGGAATCCTTGCAAAGTAAATTTCCAGTATGATACTTGTGTACCAGGAGCCATCCAACAGCTGATCTGGGGTCACCCAGAACTGTCCTTTTTTTTAAAAACACTATGAAAACAGAACACACAGGCACCAGATGTCCTCACTCTTCCTTTCAAAGCAGTAACTTCAACCTCACTGCTCCAACATAAGCCACTGGTGAAGCTATGGGCTGTAGTTGGGTGCTTCCCCCCTCACACCACTCCCTAAGGTTTTCTGTGAATCATCTCACTCAGATGAGGAAATAATATTTTTAAAACATACTGACTCCCACCACAAGGTATTTCCTTACTCAACTACTGTATCTTCTATTGAATTTTAAATTCCCAGCTGGTTTGGGGGCAGAGAGGTACATTTGAACTAGGTACTTGGAGCTGCAGGAAAATATTTGAATGCTAATTTAAGGATGGGCTTAGGAAGAGCTGGGAGGGTCTGGTTTTCTTGGGGTTTTACATTGCAGGAGCTGCCAAAACTTGGAGAACCAGAAAATTCAGCTCAGGTCTTCTACTCCATCATCTGTTTTCAAATCCAAGGAACTCCAGTACTCAGGAGGAATATTTTTACAGGAGAAAAAAGGAGAAAATCCATGCTGTTTTTAACCAAGGAAGCAGAAAATCCTCTTTTGTAGAGGCTGATGTTTGAGGAGTTGTGACTGCATTTTCCTGAGAGGCTAAATACTGCCTGCTGGCTGTGTTCCTGACAAAGTAGCCACTCCAGAATACTCAAGATACCAATAATTATGCCAAGATACCAATTATTGCAAAGTAGAGGCAGGTACCTAAAGTGAGGGAGGAGTTTTTCCCAGTAGCAGTGATGGGAAGACCAGAGAGGTGAAGAGGAGCCTGAGAGAGGGAGCTTGCTACTCCTTTCCCTGCATGGAAGGCTCCTCTCATCCCTGACTCCTGGTGGGCAGGGCCAGCCTCAGTGGGCATCACAGCACTGCAGCACCCCAGGCCCATTCCTGCCCTGCTGGGCACTTCAGGATTTCTCAGGAGAGAAAAGTATCTTTTCCAAAAAAAGTCATTTCATCTCAACCTCTTCCTTTGAAAGTAAATGTAATCTTATTTTAAAATCTCTTTGCTTCTCTCATCAAGTTTTATTCCCGTAACTTCTTTCTATATTCTTCCAGGCTTTTCTTGGATCTTTTCATCGCACAATTTTTTCCCCCTCTTATCTGCAATTGTATTTTTCACTTACTTATTCATCCACCTTGGCCTTTTTTCTCCCTGCTTCCTACCCTTACTATAGTTATGGCTCCATAACACACATCACCAGTGGGCAACCATTAACCCAACTTCCAATGCTTTGTTTCCTTTGTGTTTTCTTTAGTTTCAATAGCCATCCAATGTTGCACCCTTCAACTTCATCTGTCTACTTCTTTATATTGCTAACAAAAGACCAAAATAGGTTTTGGTGACCACTCCAGTGCATTCCCTGTCCTGCAAAGCACTGGTGTGACATTTCACTGTGCATGCTGCCTGAACAGGTGCCTGCAGGAGCAAACTTCTCCCCATCACCCTTTGCAATGTAAGGGAGATTCTGCACTGGCAAGTAAAAGAGGTCAAGAAAGCAAAGAAAGGAAAAAGGTGTAACAGTGAATATAAAGAACAAAATGGAAAGGCAAGAAATAGAAAAATAACAGGCTCAGGAATATTAACCTACAAGCAGGGCACATTTCCACAATAAAGCAAAACTAAAAAAAATACAAACCCCAAAGCCCCCCAAAGAACCCACACAAAAACTGTATATGAAAAAAAATGCAAAAATATTTAATTGTAGAAATTAATTCAAAAACATTCTAGATTTTATATTTTAAAATTTAGTTGTAACAGCACTGAATGTGTGTCCAGCCAAGCTACTACAGTACCCCATGCTAATGACAACTGGGTATTTGGACCTCATTCTATGCTGTGAATTTTTTATACTCTGCCAGCTCCCCCCAGGGGATGCCTCTGACCTCTTTGGCCACCAGCCTTGAGCACCACCACAGCTGTCACCTACCACGGCAGCTGTGCTGACCCAACCTCAATGTGCTACTCCCCAGCAGCCAAAAATTGAAAACCAATCAGCTCTGGCTCTCCTTTTTAGTGGTGTGCAAACTATATATGTGCACTTCTACAGAGTCTTTTACATCAATTCACAGTTTATCTGTTTGGGTAGAGCTTGGTCAAACACTCTAGATGCCAACCAAACTCCCAATGTATAGCAGCTCATACTTGATTCCTATTGTTGAGGCAAGGAGGAGTAATGAAAAACTGAATAGTCCATCAAATCAATTAAATAAATACTCTGGGTTTGCTTCTCTCTACTTCTAATTATCCCAGTCTGCCAATGCTGCCAGTGTCAGCACAGCTTCATATACCAGATCATGATAATTAGCAGCACAAACTTCTGATCTCTGATGTAGGAATTTCCACCAATTAACAAGTTAACAGTTAATTAGGCTTAAACCAAAAAAAAAAAAAATATATATATATATGTATATCTCATCATCTGGTGCTTGTGCAGCCTGAAATTCTCAATTACACTGTGGTAGTTTAGTTGCAAGGAGCAAGGCAGGTGAGGAGCTGTGAAACCAGGCAGATTGGGAACTCCAGCATCTGGGAGATGCTGTGAAACAAAAGGCAGATGCTGGCATTGCAGCTGATAACACAATTTTCCCTTTCCTTAAAGGAAAGCTCCACCACCAGGGTTAGCATTCTGTGTTCTGTTCTATTTATTAAATCAACATCCATCTAAAGCCAAAAGCCATGTAAGACAGTTTTTCACAATCAGAAGTTATTTAGATGGTGATACCTCAAAATTCTAAGTATCTCTAGTGAAATATTCTAGGTGCTAAGCATTTTTGCAGCAGAAGTCAGAGCAGGGATAATGAATGCAAGTGGCAAGCATTATTAAAAGGCTAATTTATCAGAAAAATAAGATGGCTTTGGTTTTATTTATAACTTAAATGGTCTCATTTGTTAAATATTCAAAAAAATTAAAAAGGCTTTTTTTTTGTTTGTGAAATCTATCCTCTTTTTAGATAATCAGTTGCAAGACAACTACTAAGGTGAGTGAGGAAAAACAGCTCCACTACCACCTCACACCCAAGTCATAATAAAGGAGACAAAGCAGAAGGCTTAGTCAACCCAGCTTGGGAAACAGCTGTTCTCTGTTGGGTTTTAGCAATAGGAAAAAGACAACAACCATGAAACAAATAGCTTCCTCTAATTATTTCTTTTCTTCATGAAGCAATTTAGACATGTCTTTTCCTGATAATGACTGGATTTCCTCCAAATGCAGAAGGCTGCCTCTCAGGGACTCTTTCCTTCCCTTTTAAAAGAAATAATGGGTTTACATATATGGGTTTAGCCTAACTTTGGTATCACTTTACAAATTTGGTAACTTCACAACACAAGCAGAATGTGCATGTGAACTACTGAAATTCTTAGAGCCAACACACTGACCAAGCCCAGCACCATCAGGAAAGGGTCCTCAGCTTCAACAGGACTGCAGTCAACTATCTGAACTTCTGTTTGTGCTCCTTCATGCCTCTTGCTGTGTCAGTAGAAAGGCTATGAGCACTCAGTCTGTTTTGCCTTGAAGAGGTACAGCCTGCTCCAAGAACCTCACAAAAATGTTCATATTGTATGGTTTAATGAATGACTGTTTCTCTCCTTAAATAAAGAGCTGAATATCACACGATTTACAAGGTACTACAGGCATCAAGGCTTTGTTCCCCTTTTCCCAATGCTGCTGCTACAAATAAGACAGAAAAGGAGGAAAGATCTCTGCATGTTACCCCTGCTCCATGCCAGCTGCTAACCACCCATGAATGTGGTCTCCCTCTGTAACACCTCCTGACACACATGTGAAACAAATGAATATTTCAGGACCCCAGTGTGAGTACACAGAGCTTGGGTTGCAATGAGATCTTCCTGTTGTCACTGCCTAGGGGATGGTGCCATAATGAGTTTCTATTATCATAGTTTCATCTTCAAGAGGAGTCTGCTATAAGACAATACACAGAAATTTATGATTTTTTTTTTTTCAGCAGCTGCCTTGTTAGCAAATTATAAAATTAGCTTTTCACTGTAAACCTTTGCAGCTATCATCACACAGAGTATCTTGGTAAGGATCTGAGATTACATTAATCAGTTCAAGTTTCTAAATATAGGAACTAGTTCTTTAAATTCAAAGTGCTGATCAACTAAAATGTTCCTCTCTGGAGGTCCCACAGTATTATGACAGCAGCTATCATGTCCATCTGATCAAACTGAAAGACAAGAGTAAATAAACCCCATAATCTTGGTTCCAAATTAACTTTCAACTTCATTTGGAGGGGGGAAAAAAAGGGAAGAACTACTCCCTTAATTACAGACTTTCTTTCTAATTAACCAGAATAATTGAAGCATGACTTCTTAAAAGCCTCTTGCCTAACATCTCCCACAGTGGAAGGTTTATGCTATCTGCCAAACAATATTAAGTCTTGAAAAACTTCTGGCTGGATAATCGGCTGGCTAATACTACTGCACAGGGTACACAGTATCTTTCTTAAAAGCCCTCGTGACTTCAAAAAGTATAATTAAAGTTCTGTTGGTTTTTCAACTCTGATTCTTCCAAAGAGAATAACTAGAGATTGCAAAGAGAAATATCCTCTCTTGACAATTTGAGATTCATAGAAGTACTATGAAAAATCTGCTATCATTATGGCTTTTCTACAGTTCTTTTTAAAAAAATCAAACGTTAATGGTACTGCCATTATTTAATAAAAGCTTTTTTTTTTTTTTAGGAACACACATTTCAGTCTCAGCATGGTTTTGCATCATCCTGTTCAGTAAAATGTAATAGTTCCATCCAGTGGTCTTCCCCAGCATTGCAGAACCGAGATGAGAAAGTAAAGTGAAGACATTTTTGCACCAAGCTAATTGCAAAAATGCCCTAACATCAGTGGGAAGGGCAGAACTGATTGACTGAACTCACACAGTAAATGCTTAGTACTGTAGCAGCATGGTCAGATCACAGTTATATTGTAGCTTTCTATTTGTACAGCACATCTTAAAGCAGATTTACCTGGTTACAAGTACTTTGAAATCATAATGCAAAATAAAAATTTTGCTTTCTTTCTTAATTAGTATAAAAATTCCTACTTCCATAGTGTGAGATTATAAGTAACTCTGAATGTCAAAAACCTATCTTCTCTTTTCTAAATTTCATAACATTCAGGAAACAGAGGATCCAATACAGAGCTCGCTATGCTGAAAAATACAAAAGCACAGACAAAGAGACTCTCCTAGGAGCTCTCAGCAGTGTTTATGTCCCCCAAATGTTTTAGCTGGAAGTGTCAATTCCAGATGTATTGGTCACAGATGACTGACAGCAACTTATGTAGCTCAGATACAACTGGGAAAAAAAAAAAATATTTTTTTATTGTCTCTCTGACCCACTGTTCCTTCAGCACATGGGGGAAAAGAAAATTAACAACCATGTCAGTGGAGTCCATTTGGCATCTTAAATGACAGGGAAAATGTTTGTCATGAGTGTGCACACACAGTGGTCATGGAAAACACCAATGAATTTTACCAAATTGCCCACAAATTAGAAAGGCAGAGCAGGAGCTGACGATGAGGTTCAGGTAGCACACTGCACATTTTGGTGTTGTGTTAGCAACTTTCACCACTGCACTCATAAATATTAAGTCTTTCTGGTGTTCTGGATAACCTTCCTCTGACAGTGACTGTTTCTGCTTGCCATGTTCCAGGTCATTAAGATCAGTCAAATTCACAAGACAGAGATCTTGACCTTGTCAAATCCAGTCATTCAAAAGACAGCTTTCGTTTGGGAAAAAGCAGAATGTGAGCTGCTATTTTCACATTCCCTATGCACTGGCAGAGACACAGTCTTTGTTATTAAATAAGCATTGTATTCCCCACCCACAACTGGGCTTTTCTATTCCAGCAACCCATATGGTGCTGCTCATCTTTGCTCACTCTCCTCCCCTTCTGTGCTGTTGCAAAATCTGTAAGATCCAAGCACAGGATGCATTATGGATAAGGCTTTCTTCACACTCCTTTCTCCATACAAGCCCTGGCACTAACTTAGAAGTCATTTCCCTAATCAGAAGTCAGCAAGCAAAGTTCCCCAAACAACCTAACCCTGCAGTGCTCATGCCTTCGTATCAGCAGCTCAGCTTGGAGCAGTGACAACAGCTGCTTGGATTATAGGGCTCTCTTTCAGATGAAAACCATCAAATGGACAGCACAGCCCACCCCTGGCTGCACACTATATCCCAGAGGCTTGCCACCATCCTAGATTTTACACTAAGGGCTACAGCAAACCAAACCAAGGTTATATTCAAGGCTGCTTAAAGTTCAGTACAACTTTTTGGCTTGAGAATCTAGATTTGCCAAGTTCAGCCACTGGGAGGAGTGCATCAGTGCAGGCTTGAGCAACAGGGAGACAGGGAGAGAGGCTGAACTGCTGAAGGAAAAATCATACCACAAAAGCCATTAAAAAAATGACTAACTGCTGTCTTCTCCAAAGTAGCCTAATTAAGATTTAAATAAATAAAAACTATACCTATACCAACAAATCCCTATCAACAAGGTGAGGCAGGTGGATTCTTGAAATTCAGAACTGCAGGAAGATCACCTCAGGACCTAATTTGTCCTACCAGTAGCACACCCTTGTAAGAGTAGCTGCCCATGGGCCCAAAACTCCACTTTTTATTTCATCCAAACCCACAGCTCTGGGATCCAGGCACCAAGCAGCCTTTGCATTTCTCATCTTTGTGCACTGCACACCCAGCCCAGCACCTGGACATTTTATGCTCTAACAACTACCTGTGACAAATATCTCTACCAAGCACAGTATTAGGCACAGATATATTAAAATGACATCCACAAAGAACACATTCATTAAAATGCTCAAAGCTGACAAGTCCAAGTGTTTAAGCACCTAGACAGAGGCCTGAAATGAGATGGTCAAAAAGCAACAGACTTCAGCAATCACTTGTCTGAGCAGGATTTTACCAGGAACCTCTAGTAAGCATGTTTGAACCCTCCAGATGTTAGCTTGCACATCTGTTTCAGCAAAACTGGCCTACAGAAGTGAGTCCTTACCTATAACCACGGACCTGTCTGTAAAACAAGGTACATAAATACTAAAAAGCATGAAGCCTTCAAACACAGAGCAGGGGGGGAAAGGGGGGGTACACACTTTAAAAACTATCACTATTCACTGGATGTAAATTCAATAAAAATGAACTAAACATTGAACTAAACTTGAAACAGGGATTGAAGCTGAGTATTTCCTAAAATGACAAAGGCCCAAGCCATAAAGCTTACTATCTTTACTCATCTCAGCCCAATGCATACTTTCAAATTCCTTTTTCTATAAAGCACGACAGCTTTCACAGTCCTAACACAGGGGGTAGCCAAAGGGCTTTCCTGGAGCAGCACCTTCTGAGGGGAATAATTTTAAGTGCATACAAGTAATAACAGGGGAAGTAAACTCTGGGCTCCAGTTGACAAGATCATGAGGCTTGAAGCTTCACCAGTTATGATGCTGCATATAAATGTTTATGGTTTCATTTTAAATTTACCTTGGTATATTTGATAAATGCATAATTAATCTAAAGGCTTCCAAATATAATTTTTTTTATGAGTTAATAACCAATCAGCATTGTACGGCAAAAAGCTGGCTTTTTCAGGCAATGAGATTCACACAGGAAGTTACCATCTTATCCAGGGCAGACCAGGTATTCCAAGATGCTCTTGGAATTCAGAGGGTTGAGTAGTTATGCTTTCTGTAACAAGTACCATAATTTAATTTGTTTCCTTGGATTAAAAAAAAAAAAATTCTCCTGTCAATATCATGAAAAGCATTTTTGTAACAAATTCTCTCTACAGTCAAGACTTCTAGACTGATGCTCTAGTTATGACACTGAAAATTAATTTCTATTCATACAGATCTTTTGTGTTCACTCCTTAGTTGTTTGATTTAACTAGTTCAGAGGCAAACTACAAGTTCCACAGATCATTTTTTGCCTTCTTATCAAAACCTGAGTGAGCAGCCTACAAATGATTAGAAATTGGCAATCTGCGGTTTTATAACTGCATTGACATATAAATATCTACAAATTCATAACCTACTTGAATTGGGGACCACTCATTTTTATTCCCTTCAAAAATGTGAAATTTTAGATTATTTTTTTTTCTTTAAACAAAACTAACACATAACTAGTGTTAATAAACCCAAACAATAGTACACCAAAGACAATTACTTTAACCTGAGTTTATCCCTTCCACACCCTATAAGTAAGTACTAAAATTTGGAATTAAAAGTCCAAAATTTCATGTTGTGTACCCAAAAAGAAACTGAAAAAAAGTGACCATCCAGTCAGTGTCTTGGATGTTTCAGACTTGGCACTCTGCAAAGAGAGGAGATGCCTCATCTTGATCTCGTTCCTCCTTTATTGCTTGCTTGTAAAAATAGATAAAACTTTCACAGCTCAAGGGTGTTGTGAAGGTAGATTAATTATTTTGAGAGAAGCTATTCAGATATTACAGTGATGAGCATCATGAAAAGCCCCTGAGGAAAAGAATCATTTTGACTTCATAGTAAGGGTCTGAATAAAACGCAGGAAATGAGGCCTGAGGCCACATGTTGTACAAAATAGTGAACATCTGTTCATTAAACAAACTCTGTTCATCCAAAAACCTGAATAAGGCAAGAATAGCTTGGAACAAAAATAGCATGGGATAACATAATTAAGTACTACTGTACAGAATACAACTGGTGGCAAACTTCTATTGCAAGAATCATTAACCATTATTAGACTATAAACTCCTCATTTTTTCTGTACTATTTTTATTGCATGCAACATCCTTGTTTACTTTTTCAGAATTAAAACCAAATTCTACTTCTTTCACCATTTTGTCCATTCATAAACTCATACTTTTATAAACATGAGTTTGAAACTCACATATAATAAACAGACTGGCCAATTCTTTCAGGGATAGAATTGGTCAGAATGATTTCACACATTTGCTGACAAAAAGAGTCAAGAATGTGGAGCACTGCTGTGGGCTCTGGAAGCCAACGTGCTCTTGTGGCAACAGACTTGTCAAACTACTCAACTCCCCCAAGTAAACTTTGCCTTCTACCACAAATTTGTATCAGTCCATTTCAAATTCATTTCCAACTCAGCTTTTCTTCTCTCTCTAGATATTTCCTCTAGCTTATATTTATATGGGGATCTCACATAGTGCAAGGTGTTTAAAGATGAACATCTTCTACCTGAGTGCTGAAGTCAATGAATACCTCACTATTCTCAATATTTATTAAAATATTTAACTTTGTCTCTGAACTAAAAAAAAAAAAAAAGAAAAAGTCTCCTCTCTCAAACATTTAAAGATATAAAATTAAGCTAAGAAGTTAAGCTTCCACAGTGAAAATATGTTCAAATTCACAGGACTGTCTCACCAATACATATAAAACCTGAATTTTGCTGATAGTCTTCAGTGAGCAAACACAGATGATGAAGTTACATCATCCCAAATGCAGGGGGAAATGTCAGAGCAGTAGAGCTCACAGTACTTCATCCTTGCATGATGCTAAACCAGGCCTCAGAAGGAAGGTGCTGTGGCAGAAAAAGCTGCAGCATCTCCTCAGGTGTGCACTGAACCTTCTGAAAGGTGCCTCCAGGAGGTTCATGGAACACCCAGCCCAGGCAAAAGCACTGTGCACTGCCTAAACATGCACAGGACACTGGGCCAGGACCTTCTGCTGAAGGACAGAAAGCTCAGTGCTAAAGGCAGGTGGGAGCAGGGAGAAGCAGGCTTTGAACTCAGCAGGCAGTTGGGAAAGTCCTGGGAGGTCTCAGCCCCACACTGGCCCTGCCCCTGCCCATCCTTCACTTCCTCAATGCCTGAGGCCCCTTTTCCAAGTGAAACACCTCATTCCTTTGAGTGGAAAAGCCTCCAGGAATCCACTCTATGCCTTCTCACACAGCTATGCGTTCTCTATGTCTCTGTCTGGGGCAGAGGGAAATTCCTTCTGCTCATCATTGTCACACAGCTGTGACAGCCAGCAGCTCCCAAACAAAACCCCGGGAAAAGTCAAAGCTCCTGAGGGAGTTTCAGACGGTGCAGCAGAGGAATGTTGATAGGGCATATCAGTGCCAGCTGCTGTCCTGCAGAGGCACTGCCTCCAGGAAACTCCTTCAGCTCTTCCTGTGGATTCCTGGATCGCAGAGGATTTAATCCGTGGTAGCATCAGGCATGACCAAATCAGATTAATATTGTTTCAGAGCATTCTAGCATCTTGAAAACAGACTTTACACCTTTTAAAACAAGAGCCTGAATTCTGAAGTTATTTAAAGCATGATTTGGTACAGAAAACAAAGTCAAAGAAAGTAGATTTTACATTCTGCAGCTAATACAACTAAGTCAGCTGCTTCTCTTCAATTTATATCAAGAATTAATTTTTTAACTCAGTTACATTAATCCCACATTTCTTTTCAGGATCTCAAGCCAAAACTTTCTAAAGTACTGTCTGGACCTATGGCAACCTACAGCTTCAAGTGACCCAAGTAATTTTGGTCAGGCATTTAACAGGACAGTGTGAAATCCAGGCAGATAGAGAAAAGTTTCAATAAGAGAAATTAAGAAGAAAGACTGGGTTCACACCACTTGTATTCAAAGTTCACAGAGACTTCTCTTATTAGTCCCTCTGGAAAAATCTGAACCTCAATTTATATAGAAAGCTTTTACAGCAAGCACCTTAATTTTCATAACTCCAGATTTTGGTGGGCTTGGTCTTTTTTCCCCCTCCTTCTTAAGAAGTATTCCTTAAAAAAAAAAAAAAAAAAAAACAAAAACAAAAACAACAAAAAAAAAAAAACTGGCTGAGAAAGCTGTCCTAATTAATATTCAGTTCAATGATTAAGCACTCTCCCAAGTGACCTATATGTGTAATAGCATCAAGTACCACCTGCTCAAACTGTTGTTTTGCAACGAAATATTAATCCCTTGTACCTTCTGTTACCAAGCTTGGATGCTGTCTGAAACTCAAAAGGGAATGAGTCATTGCAGATGCTTTGTAAACTCATTGAAATTTGAACAAAAGTGTAGCAATTATGGACAAATGATTTGAAATAATGCAGTGCAAAAGGCAGGTTACAGAACTTTGGATAATTTCTCCCATTTGAGGTTCATTTCATATAATGTGATGCATAAAGTACAAAATTTTTAAATGGAAAATAATTTTCAGTTTTTTATTTTAAGTGAACATTACACAGTTTCTAAAAACAAGAATAAAATATAGTTCAATCAAATTGTCTGTTCTAAAAGACGTCAAGACAATATTTCATAAAAATCTATTGTTTCAAGAGTGCTGATATAGAAAGCTGCACTTTATGTGTTTGAATCTGTAGCTAGAACAAAACACATGAATAACTATAGCATATTTTCTATATGCACTGTGGGTAGAAAAATCATATTTCTGCCAGCATTATACCTCTCATGCAAGCAAAATTGCATACTTCAGACATGTTTGTGCTCTTGATGGCACACAAGTGGAAGGGAGAAAAAAAAACTGATTCAGATAATTGGCAGCTCAACAAATCCAAAGGTCAACATCTGACTTCACTGACTTCAACTGAGACTCTTCCTATTTCACACAAGTTTTTATTTTAAAAGAAAGTCCTCACATGCTTTGTCTTTTGTCTACATATCTAAGAAAACTCTAGACGTCAGCTTCAGTAAATTTTGGTAAGCAACCAATCTTACAGAAGATCTGGAGGCAGGAAGTGAAACAGTTATGAGAAAAAAAAATCTGCATGCAACTTAAAGAGTTCATAATGTAGATAAATGGTGTAACTTCTTTGAAAGTATTCTCAATGTATTTCTAAATATTTATGCAACAACAAAGCTTTCCCTTGTCCTATGAAAACTGGGACCCAAACAGAGGCAAATTAACTGTACATAAATTATACATAAAAAGAATTCTCAGGACCACAAGTTCTGTTTTTAGAGACTGAGCAAATTAGCAGCAAAAAGCAACATATTATACAGTAAGAGAACATTTATTGCAATTAAAAAAAATAGTACATCATTTCTAAGATGACTCTCAGCATAAAGAAAGGGGGCTGCAGGGCTGAAAAAGAAAACCAGGCTATCCAGGGGAATTTGCAAGAGGGCTCAGTTTGGGGCTCAGTGCTGCCAACAGCATCTATCTACCCCAGTACAGCATCCAGGCCCCTAAAACCTGTACCAATATCACTTCAGTTTCTCAGTTCTCCTCTGTAAAATGGGTTGCACACTAATTTGCTGCATTATAGGACAAATCCTTAAGTATTTGTGATGGATTCTGGCATTACAGCATTGCATGCAGTACCCACGCCTTGCTTATAAGTGTCATCTATCAGAGGACTTGTTTTCTTTTTACAGCTTTATCTTTAAACAGCTAACCTTTGGAATTGCTGATGAAAGCCAAACACCAAAATCTTGAAAAGCAGAACCAAAAAAAAAAAGAAAAAAAAAATCAAAGATTCTATGAATGCCTTAACTAACATTATCCTCCCACCATCCAACTAACACATATTGACTTGTGTGTTCATAGGGCTCTAAATTTATGTAACTTTATAGAGGAAAATTGCTGGCTGGTTGCAAAACATATGCAAAATTAAACTGCCCAACAGATTTTTTTTTGGAGCCGTGCATTCAAATACCTTCTTATCATTTTAAGTAGAAGCAACTGAATCAAATTAATGAGATGTATAAAGACTTCTTTTTGAAAGACATGAATGGGAATGACATAGACAGCTCTCAAAGGTTAATTGCAGCTGAATCCTTAACTATTCTGCCTTTTCTGAGCTCTGAATGGCAGTGACTGTACATTTCCACAAACTAAATGTATAAGGAAAGCAAAGGCTTGGCAGAGATGGGGGGAATTCCCTCAGACATCCCCACTCTTTGCTGAGCAAATGGGCAAACAGCTCATGAAACAACTCTCACTTTTTCACTTTTGCTTATACCTGAAGCATTCAAGGTAAATCATGCCAGCTTCAGTTCAGCTAAGTAGCATGTTTTAAACCATGGAGGTTGAGCTCCCTTACTGCCCAGAGTCATTCCAGCAGAAGGGACAGTGAGACCCAAATTTGCTCCAAGATTGACTAAAACATTGATTTTAGGAGTGTATTTCCTGTCATCTCAAAATGGACTCATTTTTGTGGATTTTTTTTTTGCCCCTGAATCGTCCTAATATCTTCCAGCTACATAAATAGTAGGCATTCTGACTTCTGTATTAATAGCAAAGCAAGCTTATTTTCCAAATAAATAACACCACAGTCTTTGAAGTTTCCAGGCAGTACTGGCTTATGGAAGAGGAGAAAGATTTGACCTGTAGAAGCCTCCAAACAAATACTATTGAAATATACTTTATCAATTGATTATCAATACAGACTGAACCTAAAGTATAAGGGAAATAAAAGTATGTTTATTTAATTAGTCAGCAGGTTAAAATTAATTTTGTTCCCAAGATCCATAAAATATGTACTTTGAACTTTCAAATCTATTTTAGTAAAAACTACAACTTGCAAAGTACATATTTGATAGAGTAGGATGAAAAGAAATGGGAAAGAAAGAGATCAGTTCTTATTTATTAGTTCATGCTGCTGCATTCTTGAGAGCTTTTTCTGAAAAACTTACTAAAACTCATACTTACTAGCTATCTTCTAGTATTCATGAATACTAGCTCAAGCAAAAGGATTTTCTTTAAATTAAATTCCCCCTTCTCTGTGCATTCCAAAGAGCCAAAATACAAGTAGTTCAGTTTTCAAGTAAAATTTGGATGCTAAAATTGAAGCTTCTATAATATTTTGCCAATGCTGATAAAGTTCTGTTCAAATATTTCTAGTAGCTCACCAGTTGTCTCCCAGGTGTATGAAAACTGTTGCAGCTATTTAAAGGTGCATTACCTTATTCCTGTCCAATACTGTTACTCATGTATTTGCATCACTGAAAAGGCACTGGCTTCTCTTAGGGATAACACTAAATATATCAGACTACACAACCAATTTTATCATTCAGAAGTATAATTTTGCTATGTCTGTGTTCAGTTTTAACACTGACTGTGGCAGAAGTATTTTCTATGATTGAGTCTGTTCTACTGCTAGTGTCAACCCTTCCCAATCCAGTAGTGAAATCTGAGCAAAACACTCAGTAATGAAGTAGGGGGAAAGCTTTTCCTCACTCTCTGGCTTTCTCGGAATGCTGCAAACATTTTAGGAAACTAAGTGATGTCATGAAAGTATTACCCAAATGCAGCCTGACACTACAGTTATATCAACCCCAACTGTGACTGCCTTGGATAAAAGCCGAAACGTCTTCAAAGCTCTCTACATTAAGAGGGGAAAGGAAAAAAAAGTCTGATAGTCACTAGCTGCTGTGAAGATATTACAAACATGTAGGAGACAAGCTTAGAAACACTGAAGAACAGTCTTTTCCCTACAATTAATGCATGACAGCTTTACTTCTATGTTAAACCAAAGCATATATAGGATATATAGAGCTTCACAAAGATGGATACACTCTAATATTCCTCCTATTTCTAGTGTCTCAAAATAAACTACAAAGTTTAATTATGTATACTTTACATAATATTTTCCTGTATGAAGAACTAATTCAATAAGTGGGCTTGAATTGAAAAAAAAAAAAATTTCCTTGCAAAAAAGATCCAACACCTCAGGAATACTGACCCTACCAAGGGGCACATGCTTTAGTGTCACTGACATGAGTCAACCACAAAGCTGGCTGCTGTATTTCATCTATAAGCCTGTAATTTGAATTCATTTCATGTGGCTAAATTTTAATATGCTAAATCAGGTACATTAAATGCAAGAGAAGTCACTGTGACAATCTATCAAAATTCTTTCAAATAAAGGCCACAAAAGTAACCCCATTTTCGTACTGTAATAATTTTACAGTGACTCTGAGTGACTATTAAGTGAGTGAAGTCAACAAAAAGATTCAACTTAATTTCATGGGATGTTTCCATACCTGACAGAGAATCATTAGGATCTTTCAATTAAAGTGGTTATCCCCTATTCCTCTCTTTTGTAAAAGGAGGTGTTGAAAATAAAGATGACCCAACCAGTCACTTAATTTCATGACTATAAAAAATTATCATGTTCAAATTAAAAGAAGAGACTTAGAGAAAAAATATTTTGGCATGGAAACTTTTTTTTTTTAATTTTCCCCCCGGTTCTTACCCCTTGGTAATGGACCCTTTTCATAACATTTCTGTACTTCTCAACCACTTGAACGTATACAATCTTGACAAAACTAAGGTAAACACAAAAATGTGTTCAGTGTTGCTTTTTTTCCACCAGAAGCACACTGGAACACAAGGAGAAGAGCTAACTTCCAGACATGTTTATTCATCCAGTAACCCACAGTATGACATGGCACTTGCCAGGTAATAGAATCTCCCTCCCTGCCTTATTACAACTTCACATTCACTGACCAAAGCCCATATCTAATTCAGTAAATGACAACACCAAGTTGTTCCTTGCTCACAACCAGTTTTCATTTTCCAAATTGTCTGGACCGCTTGCTGTCCAGTGAATACTGATCTTTTCCATTTTCCCTCTTTCTGCAAAGGAAGCAAAAACTCCACCTTCCTCCAGCACAAGGAGGAACCAGTGCATCATAGCATTAAGCTGCTATAGACCACTTTTGTTTTCATCCCTCAATTATCAAGTGTCAGGAGAAATTTCTTTGCATGAAATAGGAAAACTAATTCAAACCAGCATAAGCAATTTTACAATCAATTAGCCTGCACAGTTGGATTTATGTAGCTATTTGTCTCAAGGCTTCTGAACACTTACCCATCACTTCGGTCTGAGCACCTGACACCTATAAAACCAACAAGTAAGCAGTGCAGGGGTCCCAGAGCCACATTCAGTGTGTGACTGCTGTGGACCAGCCACCCATTTCAGAGGTACCAAGCTGTGCTCCTTGAGTTTACTGTGAGTAACAATTTGGTTTTACTTCAGTGTCTCCAGAGCAGATGGTGTACAAACTTCCCAGCACCAAAGGTGATCTTCACAAGGGTGTGTTTTTAAATTGCAAAGTGTTTTGATCATAACACACACTAAATGGAACAATTTTTATCATTCCTAAAGCAACTCTTGAACATCACTCACTACAGTCATAAAGACCCATTTTCCACTTTCATCTAAAAATCCAGGTAATGCACATATTAGAAGTGCATTAAAATGCTCTTAACCTGATTGGATTTTTAAAGGGGATGAAAGGTGAATAAATGCGTAAAACATGTTACAGAGAAGTCTGAAAATTGAAATTCCAATTTTTGAATTATTTATGGAAAGTAGCATAAAAAATAAGTTGAGTAGCATTTATTTCTAACTCACAAAATTAGTCTTGTTGGCAATTTTGGCAACTCAAGTCCAAGCCTACCTTTCCATCAAAGCTACTTCTCACTCAAGCTTCCCACAGCTCTGATGCTGAGCAAAAGACCATATCTCACACAAAACAATGTCCCTTTGTTTGGGATTAGAGCTGGATACAGATCCTTGATGGGGAAAGAGGTCCCCCATGTCACAACCAAGGCCAGAGGATGCCTTACTGCAAGATGCCTCACCAAAAGAGCTGCAAGAGGTACCCCAAGAGGTATCACAAGTCACTGGGGAAGACAAATGCCCTAAAAATCCTTTGGGGTTTACATCTGGAGCAGTAGTTACTAGCAGAGCTTTCAGGGCCTCCACTTGCACTGCTGATGAAAATTAAGAAACAGTAATGCTAGAAATTATTTCAGCCTTTTTCAAAAACTGGTTCTAGTTTCTGAAATAATACTTATGTAACATCTCTCTAGGAAAACATTTTCAAGCAACTGACTACCTAAAAATTGCATTATTCACTGAAAGAAAAAACAGGCCTTGCTTAAAATTTACTGTGTAACACTGTGCTTTGCATTTTTTTTTTGAAAAAAATTTTTAAAGCTATTTATCTGGAAAAGTAGGCACACTAAGTTCTGCATTTTGCTCCCAAGACTTGTAAAGCCTTTCTTTGCAAAAATGATACTTTAAAAAAAGGAAGCCTGTGTTAATTTTTTTATCAAATAATACAATAAAGTCTCTATAAGCTATGCTCAAATGCAATTACAATCAAATTTAGATATCCTCAGATATTTAAGATTTTTCATTAAGTTCACTGCAGCCAGATTCTGAATTGATCACAAGAGAGTTGAGTCCTTTTCCATTAGTTTCTGCTATCAGCTCCAGCCACATAAGAGCACATTGTAGCTACTAAAACAAGCTTTCCATGGCATAATACATCAGGATTTAATGTGTGGAGAGAGAACAACTGGGAAAATAATACAAGATATGTGATATATGGATTCAGTTCTCCTCAACAATAGTTTTTGTTCCACCTGAAGATAAGAAACTCCACTGGATTGCTTTATTGTAGGCTTGGATGTAAAGAAGACTATTTTCTACTGTGTTTCAAACAGAAAGGAAGTATCTATGGACACATATCCACAACAAGAAAGAGAGGACACCCAAGGGAAATGCTTTAGAAGTTACTGTGTATTATCAGCTAGTACAACAAGCTAAGTAAAAGCTGAGTTAAATAAATGGGGTTTCAACATTTGTGGCTAGAGGCTTCTGAATCAGAATACCTCAGTAATTAGCTCAGATGAAATTTAATTACTCATAGAATTACCAATGCCTTCATTAGGAACTGGCCCTTTGGTATGGATTATCACATAAATCTTTTTCCATACCATCTCTAATTGAAAGTAAACAAACCAAAGCCTGGTGTAAACCCAGTCAACATACACAAATTAAGCCAGTATTTATGCTAGATCTCATTTTCTCTGAACTCCAATACCCATTTACAGTGCCTAATAAAGAATCAAATGCGACAGTAATGCTTAGCTGGTCGCCTGCCAAAACACTCCATGGTGAGTCCTTCCTAACTTAAGGATATAAATTGATACTGCAGAGCCTCCCTGAACTCCAAACTTGAGGCAGCTACTTTGCCTTAATCACAGGCTTTGTGCTACGAATTAAACATCAAGGAACACTTTCCAGAGAGCTTGGGAAGCTCCAGGGTGGCAAGGGGAGCAGCAGTGCAGTGGGATGGATGCCGGGTGTCTCCCTGGCCTCCAGTGCCACCCCAAGGGAAAGCCCCTGCACAGGGAAGTGTCCTCTTGGGGAGCTGGTGATGCTGGCAGCTGCAGCCTAGTCACTGCCATGCAGCCTTCCTGTCCTCACAGAGAGGAGCCCCAGGCTGCTGACAGATGGATGCTGCTGTACTGAGCAAAAAACCTTCAGCAGTTTTGCACAACCCTGTTGGCCCAAAATAAGCAGGAAACCCACACAGGGACCACACAGGGAAGGAAGGACGGGAGCCCCATGCAATGGCTGGAGATGCCAGGTCCAGAAAGCAACAGAGACATCCCAGTCTCAGGTACCACAGAAGGCAGACAGCAAGGTGCTTCTACTCTAGGGGAGTGTTTCAAACACCCAAGGCCAGGAGTCACTGCTCTCAGACTGATTTGGTTTGAGGGCCTGGGGAGAAAAAATGCTGTGCCTCATTCACAACTAGGCCAAGTTACTAAAACAGCAACTTAGGCAATGGCATTGCTCCAAGCTCTACTAATACTGTGCATTCAGGAGACAGGCCACAGCATTTGGTATCTTCCCAGAAATACAAGATCATTTCCAGGACTCTAACTTCCTTAAGAAACAAGCATACTTTCTTACTCTTCTACTGAAATAATGTGCAAATCCTGTCCACTGCATCCTAAATATTGCACATTAATGGAGGAAGACAGACACATAGAAAATTTATATGAGAGATTATTTAAATAATAAATTCTTCCTATTCCTGGAGCTATCAATACCATTTATACCAGTGTGCAATGCAATAAAATGAATAGTGGTTTACTATATGTGGGATTTTGCAGCATAATACAAGGAAAAGTTCCCTTGAAGAAGGGGCCTGCAGCTAACCTCAAAATAGAGCCACAGGATGGTTTGGGCTAAAGGGGGCTTAAAGACCATGCCTGTCATGGACAGGGTCACCTTTCACTAGATCAAGTAGCTCAGAGCCCATCCAGCCTGGCCCTGAACACTTCCAGGGATGGGGCATCAATGATTTCTCATGGGAATTCATACCACTTCTTATTTCAGTTTATAATCCAAACCTTACTCTTAAGGTAAACCATATTACCATACCCACAGAATTCCTTTTGCCCACTAGAGAAAGGAAAACCCCCAAGCAGTTCCTCGTACAGCATGGAGGAATGATGTATAATGATGTGATGTTAGCACAACATTCTGGTTGCCTACATCCACATGGATATAAAACTTGCACACTTCCACAAGGAAACTTCTAAGATGGTGAGAAAAAAATTGTAAAATACCCATCACCATCCTTCATATGTATTTCTACTACAAATCTGATACTTACTCTTAGTTATGTCTTGATTTACTTACAAAGTACTTGCAGCTTCCTTTGATATTAATTTGATTTTCTTTTTTTTGCCTCCTCATCCTTGGAGGAAAGTCATTATTACCTCTCAACAAGCTAAGCTAACCTAATACAAGTGCTCTAATGGAAATATCTGTTTTAACCTATGACAGTTATTACTCTGAAAACAAGAAGAATTAGAACCATTTGTTTTCATGCTTTTACAGTGAGAGGAGACTGCTGCCTTCAGCAAGCTTGTAGAGCATCCTCACTGAAATGCTTTCTGGATTTTTCTGTGGAATTTAATTAGAGTGCATTACTTCTGAGCACCACCTCAGCAATTGCCACCTCTAACAACTGGGAAACATTTTCACAGTATTCATGTATTTAGATGATCTGTATCCAGCCTTGGCAAAAAAATCCTGCACTGCAAGTTCCATACACTTTAAAATACAGACTCTCTTGAAGAGGTATGCTAGAAGCTAATAATTTCATGCTGATTCTAGAAGTGTCCCATGTATCAGACCTAGAACACTGAGGAATACACAGAGTTTCTTCTATTTAAGAGGAAAAATTATTCAAATACATGCAGCCTGTTATCAGAAAGTCACAGGCCTTTTCAAAGGCTGGCCTTGTAAAAGACAAAGGATTCCATTAGACGGGATTCCAAAATGGTGAGATTTAGGAGCCAGCTAGGGTAGACAGTACAAATCACTGCTTTCCCTCAGAGCTGATGTGAAGATTGGACACAGAGGGTCCAAAACCAGCCAAATGCTTTGCTCTTGAATTATATTCTTATGAGAAGTGCAGCAAATTTTACATATTTAGGCTCTATTAATAATACAAGTGTAGCTTTCCATCTTATTTGAGGGCTTACAAAGTTAAATCTTGCAGGCGTTCACTTACACATGGCCTGCATTCATGACACCCTTCATCACATTTACCCTGCAGGCCACTCATTTTCAGCTCGAAAACAGTCTTAAAAATAGCTCTTTAGAAGGGTTAGGGTGAAGGAAAGCAGAATTTCTCATGTAAAAAGATAACATAAAAAAATCAAGGAGACAAAATGATAAAGCAATTTGCCATAGAAGAAACAGGTGCATCAACTGCACACAAGTATGCATGACTATTGAAGGCAGATTTAATACTTATACTATTAAAAGCAGTAACAACACAAAGACCTCTTGCATACATTTTTTGACTCGTGGTTGTAAAGCCTTTTTTGACCAAGCTAGAATTCCATCAGCTAGAGGGCCAACTTAGCAAAATATTCATGGCTTCAGAGATTTGAACAGAGCTAGAAGACCTAACTTGCCTGTTTAGCTGAACAGGGGCAGGCTGTATGTGCTATGAATTCAGAATGTCTAAGCACACTGGAAGCTAAAACAAAGGATTCCTCATAAAAAAGAATACCTTACTCCACACACAGAGTCTATAAAGACAAAGATTTGGAGGAGTGGGGGATTCTAAAGCTTCCACTGCATTTCAAGTTGTAGATAATGACAGTGACCTGCCAGATGAAGTTAGTTTCCCAGGAAGCCTGTCATGCTTGTGTTTATTTTTCTCAACAGACATGTATGAGCCCATGCTGTGTACAGTGGCACTTCAAACACAGCATCTGCCTCCTGATTTGTACAAGAATGAACATATTTGTTAAGCTCATTCTGCCATTGATGGACAACCCAGTGAAACAATCACAGTTTGCCTGTCATACACAGGCATAAATTAGTATGCAAAATTGCATTTAGAATTGCAAATGCCCTCCCCCTCATATTTTTAAGATAGTCTAGAGAGCAATAATAATTCTACATCTCCCAAATATTTGTATTGCAGAGGTTTCTGGAGGTGTTCCTTTGCTTCCTCTGCTGGCCAAGCCTGCTTTGAGCAGGGAGGTTGGCACAGGTGACCTTTATGACCTCAGCCATTGTGAGAACACCTGACCACTTTCTATACACTGCTCAGCATCTTATCTTTCCTGTCTCAACTGAGATTTAAAGTTTAAAAAGTATGAAATGGCTTTACAAGCAAGATACTTGAAGCTTTAGACTCAAGTGGACAGTGCTAAGTATAAACACTGTGAAACCTGATGGCCCATGTTTCTCAGAGTTCTCTTGGGAACTTTATACTAGTCTAAAGCAAAACATCTAAAAGTTTTACAGCATGTGATTTATGGGTCTTACCATTGAAGACAAATTTTCAAAGTGCACTTCATGAACAGATCTCTCATGTAAATGGGATTATTCATTCGTTTCAAATTAATAAATAATAAAATCTTGCAGCAAATCAAGCCAACAGAAAGTGCTTGGCACATAGATATATATCTGTATCTGCAATCTTACAATATACATGAAAAAGAATTGCCCCAGGCTACTTTCCTATCATAGAGAAATATGAGATGTTTTATTACTGGTAATGATCAATGCCAGAGTTTTTGAAAGAAACAGATTTCAGAAAGATCATAAAGAGCATGGCATGCTTTGGAGTCTAACTATGGAACACAATATTTCTTTTCAGTAAAATAAAACTTCAGTTCTTCTCAATAAGGTTTTGCTCTTATGGTTAAAGCATTTCTGTATTATTTGCCTGAAATTAGCAACAACAACAACAAAAAAATCTATCACATGTTATTTTCCCCCACTTTAACAGACTGAGAAAATTGAAAATATTCATTTTCACAGTGATAGGTTTAAACAGATAAGAAATAATCTGCACTTTCTACTACCTATTAGAATAATGGAAACAGCATTCTTACCCATGTATTTTTAATGATATGACCCTACAACTATGAAGCATAGTCACAAAGCACTGAAACATCATTTAGCAGGATGAGAAAGCTGTGACTTATTTTATCTGATCCAGAAATGAGCTGTCAAAGTTAAATTGTTATGTAATTAATTGTGCATTTGCTAGCAATTTTTAAACTGTGAATGAAAAACTGTCCTGAAATTGCAAATCACTGAACACTTTCATCTAATACATGAGCATTCTTTGAAGACCACTTTCCCTGAACTGAGTGTTAATGAGAAGCTCCTCACTTTAATAAAATGATGCCCAATAAGTATAACCAAACAATTTTCTTTCTTAAAACAAAATTTCTTAGACAGCCCTCACTGGATGGATTCCAGAACTGGTGCTGAGGTCCAGAAAGATTCAAGACCCCCAAATAATTCACCTCCAGAGTGAGCACTGAAATGGCCTGCATAGTTCTAGGCACAAATTGCAATTAACTGATTCACATGCAAGACACTTCATAGGACACTCTGCCTTTTTATTCCTACAGACCTGCAGTTAAATAGTCCTTGGGTGCTCTCAAGCTCTTTCAAAGCAGCGCTATAAGGGCTATTGATGACATTTTATCTTTCTTTCACTCTTCATGCCAAAGATGCCACTTTCCACCTCTCCCTGCCCCTTCTCTTTCCCCACAGGATTCAGTTTTTGACCATCATTTTTTCTGATAAATTTTGACAGTTTTCCCCAGATTTCTTTTCTTTTGGAAGCCAAGAATTGGTGTCCCAATTACCAAGAGTAAAATCTTGAGAGGGCATTTACTGGCTTTCTTCCAGTGAAGATTTGCCATTCCAAAATTTTGGCTGGGGTTTCTCTCTCCTGGAGAAGTGGGGATCTAAACACAGAACAGCAAGCGGCAGCAAGGAAAAAAAAAAAAGTACCTGTTCCCAAACATCACACAGCCTGCACAGGAACTGAAAGATGAGAAAAGATTGAATTCATAGGAAAATAGCTGTTAATGCTGGAACCCAGGCTTGGCATCCTTATTCAAGGAAGGATCTTATTCAAGGAAGGATCTGTTTTTAGAAAGGTTAAAGTGACTCTCCTGTTAGGTTTGTTTGGGTCTTTTTAATTTTGTTGTTATGTTGGTTAACCCCAAACAAACTGAACAGTAAAAGAAACCTTCATTAAAAGCAAATATATTTCAGCCCAAGATGTCAAAAAAAGCCTGTTTGAACTATGAGCTTCCTGCAATATCCTTTTAGAGGTTAATTTGAAGTCACCAAGATCTGAAAGTTCATGGTTATGGTAACTTTTACAAATAAGTGCATAAAAAAATGGACAAAGACAACTGAAACCTGAAATACTTCCATTTAAAATGCAACATACATAAAGCTTCAAGCTCTAGCTCAATAAATATACATTAGGACACTTAGTACTTGTACATGTTCCAGGATAAAGTGTTTTATAATACATGCATTGTATCATTCCTCTTACTGCCAATTTTTATTATTTTTCATGAAGCTTACTACCACAATGACTGCCAAGAACACTTTTGAAGCCTCATACATTCTGTTAAAACATCAAGAACACCATATTTTCCAAAATGAAAGATTTTAAATTATATAAAGTGAAATTTTTTAATTGTATCAAGTGGTGGCTTTATTCATATCCTGTCATCTAATAAGTAAATTAGCTTTCTGGAAAGGAAAATAATTTGGTTTCAGTTTAGTGCCAGGAAAATTATAAATTCCTACACAATGGGGAGTCCTAAACCACCTGGAACAAAAGTTGCCATGGCAGTACCACCAATTATCTGCATCATCCAAGCTTGTTTCCAGGTGATGACATCTGGGGTTCTCATTTACACACACACATTCTTTAGAAAGTTCTCATTATTCAATACTAAAGCTTCCTGGAAAGCCATTCTTGAGGATTTAACCTGTTGTAAATTGCAAACAGTCGACCTTCTACCTAAAATAAACCAATCACATAAAACACACACCTGATCTCAGAAGCATTCTTCCTATATAGCTATTTAAGGCCCAATAAATAGCATGATGTTAAAAAATTTACTGCATCTTAAATTGCATTAGGCCATAAATTCAAGCATTTAACATTGAGATTGTCTCTTAATTTTTCATTAATTAGAAATCTAACATTATAATTTTGCAAGACAACTTCTACTAGGAAGGTAAAACTACACTCAGTACCTGCTCTCATCCTTTTCACTCATTTTTGGTTGGTTAAGCTATGAGAACTGAAGGCTGACAGTTACCTGTGCTATTTGTGTATGAACCAGGAGAGCTTTTATTACTCAGGTATTGCATTCATCTCCCACACCAGGTCTAATGCCCCATGCATTGCTCCCCAATAGTGAACAATTCATTTCCTGCTCCCCATAGAACATTTTCAGTGAAAGCAGGTTTTTCACCTCCCAAAGATGCAGACTAACAATCCTGGGGGAAACAGCAAAAGAAAACACCGTCCACAGCAAAGAGATATTTTTCAGATCATAAGAGAGTCATGCAAATAACCTTAGGCAAATTCATGCAAATTACTCAGAAGGAAAATCTAAGTTTATACTTAGTTCACATTTTCATGAGTATTTTCAAGCCCTTTTATCACTTTATCCCAAAAACTTCATGGGTTTTTGCCACTTCAGTAATAAGAACCCTTTTTTCCTCGGCTACTTAGCACTATTACCAAAATTTTTCTACTTCCTCATTAGTAATAGCTATTCTGCTCAAGTTATATCTTTCTGTACTTAATGCTGAAATTATTCCTACCTTTGTCACATGATTTTTGAGAATTAAATTGTAGTGGAATCTATAATGATGATGTCTTATATTTAATTGTTTACTGCTTGAGTTACCTTGGATCTCTCTGAAATAGGCAAGACATGAAGTATTTTCTGATTATTGGCCACAAAGAGCAATGTCAGCATGCTTAATCAGTTATGCTTTTTGTGAAAGTCCATGAAGATTAATTGTAAAGAAAAACACAATATTTGTAGGTTGCATTAACTGTGCCATGCCTTTGCCTGCAAGAAGGATTTATGACAAATGGAAATATAATTGATTGAAAGCAAAGAATGCTTTTTGATCAAATTTAAATTCCACAGCTCATGCAGAAGTTCAGCTGTGGTATGTGCAGCTGCCTTTTTTTCAGATTTCACTTTTCAAATAGCCAGTACCTGAGGTGAGAATACCTTAAAGAAAGACTCTCCTAGTTTCTTTTCCATCAGAAGTTTCTGCAAAGGGTGTTGTCTGGACAAATTAGGACCTCCTTTTAAAAAATACAATATATTATTGGTTAACAGATTGGGTTTTTTTTAAAGCTACTTGCCAGTTTTAAAGTGGCTACTATTAACTGTTCCATTAAAAACAAAACAAATCCTCCCTTCAAAATACTGTGATGCTATCCATTAGCAAAGCTGCATAATGTACAAGAGAGAAAGGTTAAGTACTAAATCATGTTCAATCTCCATAAAAAACTGCTGGTACTTTGATAGGGTAAAGGTACATACTGTGCTTTCAAATGTATTTTGAGAACATTATTATGAGACAAGCAGCAGCCACTTTGCATTAAGGCTGATTCTTTCACTAAAGCTGAAGCTCTCCAACACAGGCTGCTAAACCAAAAACAAGACCTCTGTTTTCAGTTCAGCCTTTTTTTTTTCATGCAGAGGTATATATACAAACCACTTTTCCACCTAGAGCATCCAATTTGCATAGATAACAGTGAGAACATGAGTTTTAGGTATACCATTCACACATGTTTCCAGCACAATACATCTTGGCCTCAAGAACAAAGGTTTTGGGTTTGTTTTTTCCAAAAACTCTTTCAAATGTCTCTAAGTGCCTTCACACACCTACAGTGAGGATACAAACACAAGTCTAGCCCCATAATTACTTAGCTGCTTCATCACCTTACTCAAATATTCACTAGAATTCCACAGTGAGGAACCACCAATACACAAGGAATAACTGCACAGTAACACAACATGCCTGGAGAGCTTTGGTTGTCCTATCCTAAATTATCCTCACTATAACACCTGAATTTACAACAGATAGTAGTGCATAGGCAGAGTCTGCTTAAGCTTGTCACCTGGGTTTAATCTAGATTTGGATCCAAGCACAGGTCTGTCAGAGACTCAATGCTTTTTAAGCATTAATTACCTACAGCTTTGCACATTCATTGATTTAAAGGTGAGTTTAAAAGACTGATGTAAGAGGACTGATTTTCGGATAACAGAAGTTACCATTAAACCAAAAACCTGCAAGTCAGTTCACAGCAGACACTCAGAACAAATCTCAACTTTCCTCCTCTGAGCATGAAAACCCACCCTACCCTGCTGGGCTGTGCCACAGGCTTTGGATGGGCTGGGTGGCCTGGGAGCTGGATGTGCACAAGGGTGGTGTGGGCAGCACCCCTGAGGCAGCAGTGCCATTTGGATCGCATTCCATGTCCCCATGGGGCTGCTCCTCTGCCACAGGGAGTCACAAGCCAGGTTGCACATGTGCACTTGGCAGGTTTGGCAGTGCTGAATGCAAATCATTGCACCACAGCATCCATGTACCATTTCAGGATTAGCTGAGGTGGGAAATTTGGAACCAGTTTCAAGACTCATTCCAAGATTTCTAGACACACAATTTTAATTTCTCTGGTTTAAAATTTTTTAAAGCCAAAATCACTGTCATTGAGTACCATAAAACTGTGTATGTGCACACATACACACTCAATATATACAAAATACTTTTCCTTACCTTGTCACAGAGACAGCTGAGCTAGAGAAAGGTACTGACATTGCTTTAGTGCACAGCAAAGTGCAGTGGCTGGAAATAGACACCACAGCTTAGCCTTCATAGTCAAAACACATCACTAAGGATGGTTTGGGGAAGAAACCTCAGTTATCCTCAATCTGCCTTCCTTCCCACTATTGACAAGCCAGAGTAATCTCAGAACTGAGTGAAGACATTATTATTCATTGGTTTTGGAGTATGGTTTGAGGAACATTTGGGCTTTGTCAGCAGAATAGACAAAAGGAGGTGAAATTGAGGCAGTTTGAATGCTTGTCCTCAGCTATAAGCACCCACCTTACGACTCTGAAGTCCAGCAGACTCCTTTATCTGTTTCTGAAGGTACAGGATATATATTCCTGTATATTCCAAGTAAGCCATAATGCTGCCTGCTTTATCATTGATTAAAGTTACAAAACGCAAAAAGAAATCAAAAATATTGCATACTTACACACAACACTGTTTAAATTCCAAAGTTAAGGTGCTTTTCCCCCATTAGACCTGTGTTGGGGGGAAGAAGTTCCTGCAGGCAGGGGGGTCAGAGCTTGGCCAGCCAGCAACACCCACTGCTTTCCAGCACATTGTTTGAGCTCTGAAGCCTCTTGGTTGCAGCACATTGCACAGCTTTTATGCTTGATCATTAAATAAAGCAACCTGTCAACACTGAACCCTGACAACTCTGTAACAACAAAAAAAAAGATTTGAAAGGCACATCTTGGGCAGGGAGCACGCACCCAAGATCACTAGCACTACTGCTGTGTACTTCAGAGAGCAGACATTGTTTTATCTAGCATCTCTAGAGCTTCAAAGAGAGCACCTGCTTCACCTGTACAGCAGTGAAATTCCAGATATTAAGCAACATTCACTTCTTTTACAAGCCTGAACATTATTAGATTCCAGGACTCCTTATTCATCTCCTGTCTTAAATATCAATAACACTGTTTGTGGATATCACTGAACAGTAATTGCTTGCTTATTGTTCAAGTAACTTCAGACTTCCATATGTATAATTTCTAAGTTCACCAAGGAAAACAAGTCTGTTTCAAAATACTCTTCAAATTGCTCAGGGCTCAATGTTAGAGATAAGTTTTTCTGAATCTACTTCTGTGTGCAAAATACAGGCCAAAATATATTTACTCATCTGAAGACAGAGGAGTAAACCTGCAATATTCAGGTAAGTGAGAAAAGCAGAAAGGATGCAAAACACTAAAAACTACACATTTGTATATTGTGCTAGAGTGCAAAATAATTTAAAACAGTTTCCTCCTTACTCCAGTCTCTACTGGGCACTTACACTGGGTAGACTGAAGTATCTAGTCCCAAGCTACACAATATTAGAGGAAGAAGCAGCCCCATGGACTTCAAAAACCAGAGAATTCTTGGGTTTAGTTAATGTGTAAAAAGAGAAGGATAGAGAGAGCTGTTGAAAAACAAAGGGGTTTCAATTTAAGTTTACTACTCTGATTGGAAATGGAAGTGGAACAAATGTTGATTTCTTTCTAACTTCCATAGCAACCCACTCACACTGAAGTTATGTGACTCAGAAGCTGTTTTCTTTAAATGCAGCCATATGGCTTTTAAACATTTTTGGTTCTATGCCCAGACACAGAATCATTATTTCTTAATTTTATTGTCCTGATAGACTCCAAATAACCAAACTTTATAATTAATATTAATTTTACTCAAATTATTCAGAAATTCCACCTCTCAGTTTCCTGCTATATGCCCAAAGGGCTTTACTTTTTACTTTAGAAAAATAAAGTGTTAACATAAGCCCACAGCAAAATTACAGCTATATCCAGAAACCTAAAGATTTTGCATTTTTAAAATACTCTATGTATGTAATTATGCCAAAAAATACTTGTTCCTTGTTTATAATTTACTACTTCATTGCCATTAAAAGTTCACATTTCTCAAGTGAAGGTTCAAGAAATGCAGAGCAGTTGAAATAAGTATATGCTGAAAAGTCTACACTGCACTTCCATCATAGTAGAGTACAAAGTCTATCAAGACTGAAACACAGCCAATTTTATTATACTAGGCATGCTTAAAAGTATTTAATATTCAAAAGCTGTGTAACAATCTAGCAAAGTTATTTAAAATAAAAGCAAAATAGCAGGAACCCTTTTTCCACTAAGGGTTACTGTTAAATTTAGGAAGACATTTTGCATTCTAGAGTGTTTTGTCATACTAGTTTCATTTTTCTACAATTTGGTAGTTACAATTTGGATATTATTAGAAAAGAGAAACACACAGAACTACATTGCTAAAGGTCAGCTCACAGATCAAGGCTATCTTGTCATCAGCCAGAAACTCACAGGGGGTTTAGAACCACATAAAGAATATCACACAGCACAGGTACCCTCACATCACCCACTTTGGAAACAAACTCTTTCAAGATGCTGTATATCTGTTTCTTTCCAGTGCCATTCACCAGTATTTCATAAAACAGAAAAAGTTACCATACCCATCACACTTTAGCACAATACCACAAAATAGTCTATCTTTGAATATAGCTGATTCTCCAATTTAAAGGCTATATTGTCAAAATGGACACTTTAGAAAAGCAACACCCCTTTTTGTAAAAATACAATTTATATCACAGAAAAGCTGGTTACTACATGCAAAACACTCATGAATGACATTTTCCTGTTAAAGTCCTATACAGGCTGCCAGGTTGGCTTTTAGGATTTGTGGAGGCAATACACAAGTTCCACTGAAGTTTCCAGCAGAACTGCAATGCACGGCTTACATCCAATTGCCCCCTCTAAAACTGCACCAAGAGAGCACCACTATCCTCCCAACAGCCAGGAACTCTTCCTGTAGCCCAAACTGCCTGGGAAAAAGGACTGCACACACTAACCAGCATCATGCTTGTAGCCAGTAACTAGAGTAGTAGAGAACAGAGAGGCTCTAGAGAAAAACATACAACATTTTCCAGGCTTGATGAGTAAATTAAGGATGTGGAAATCTCAAGCCCACATGTAACATGTATTTCCTAAAGCCTCATGAAGGAATTCCTTGAAAAGGAATGCCTAGCCTCTTCCCTTTAATTTCAGTGCCTCAAAATGACATTTCTCCCCTTTTCCAGTTTGACACAACACACAAACATCTTTTATTCAAAATATTATTAAAAACTACAATAGCCTGGTTTTACCTCTCAGATCTAGCAGTCCTCAGATCAGAAACATGGTTCATTTTTCAAAACTGAAAACCCAAGAAGACATTTTCATTTGCCTGTCTGCCTCTCTACAGGTGTTAATATGCACCACCACCAGCAAGTGAGACAGGAATGCAACAGGGAAATTATTTATAGCATGGCTACAAAAGCCTTTCTGAATATTGCAGATATCACAGCCAAACAACATGAAGGATCCATGTCTATAATCTCTTTAACAGCTACTTCTCCACACCCAGAGAGCCAGCAACAGATACAAAGGGAAGACTTATTTCAAGGCACACTTCAATCACTGAGCACATGAAAACAGATTCAAGCACCTGGATAATCCCGGAAGGCATCAAGACTTCATTTCCCAAACAGAATTTGACTTCTCAACTGAAGTCCTTCAGGTTTTTATATTCCTATTTCTTGTCAGCTGTTGACAGCAGTCCAGCCTTCTTTCTCTAACCACTGCTATGCAACACCATGCCAATAGCAAATTGCAGTAAATGATCTTCACTTACCTTGTCCTTGTCCACTGATCTGGTGACTCCACAGCATCAGAATTATTACCAATATCCAGTGCATCCTCCCAGCTACTCTGCCACTTCCTTGTCTTCCAGCCATTGCATTATTGGATGCTGTGCAAAGAAATATCATTGAATGTTTTAGTTATAACTCTTGGGAAATATACCTTAGGGTGAAGGAAAGCAAAAAATGCCCATAAATTTCCTCAGTACACATCTATAAATCCACTTTAATAAATACTCACTGGTAAAAATGTTTTTTCATTCAGAACCTCCCTGACTGTTTGCTCAAGACTGTCACCTCATAGGCTATTACAAAATCAAAATGAGCTGCTTTGAAAATGCTTAAATTTTTCTTTAGCACAGAAGGCCTGAGCTTCACCATAAAAACTCCCAGATCCAGCCAGGTTTAAAAGTCCTGAACAAGCAGCACTTCACTGAGTCTCTTAGAAGTCTTTTTGTATTGCATAGAAAATTTCCTGAGGCAAAACTCCTCAATGTACTCAAAACTTGATTTTTTTTCAATATTGGGTTTTACCACATTGAGATGTGTTAGCAACTGCTTTTCATTCTGGGTTTTTAGGGACCAACTGTGTCTTCCAGTCACCATGTTTTTCACATTATAGAATGATTTGGGTTGGAAACAGCTTCAAAGCTCATCTCTTTCCAACACCCTGCCATGGGCAGGGACACCTTCCACTAGACCAGGGTGCTCAGAGCTCCATCCAACCTGGCACTGAACACTTCCAAGGATGGGACAGCCACAGCTCCTCTGGGCATCATCACTGGCACTGGCAACATTTACTATTTATTATTCCTCACCACACCTCCTCTTATAGCACTCTGACTCAGATCTGCTCCATCAGAAGAGCTGTTTAATCAAATACTGATTTGTCAGAACTGTACAAATTACACAAGACTGGCTGAAAAATAGAGAATTTCATTTCTAGCCTAAAGCACAGACAGCTATCACATAAATTGGTGTATGAATATTTGGGAAATTTATCCAACATGTGGGAAATCTTGCAGCAATAAGTAGTTTTTAAAAAGATGGTGTTGTAAAAAATTTGTGTGTTTTTTTCCATTAAAAAGAGCTATAAAACCTTGTGAAGGAGCAATTTAAAAAAAATTTTGAAAAAAAACCCAGGGAAAACACTGCACTAACAGAAGGGTATGTTTACATATTGGCAGATTAAGAATACTTTTAATGTTGCTATTGCAGTAATTTTTAAATAAGCTATTTTCCAAACTCATGGATGCAGCACCCATCCATAACAAAAAATTCAACTGAAATCATAATCTGATCTATAATCTCCAGTGAAAAACATCACTGCTTTATGCAACCTAAAACTCCAGTAATGTTTACAGAATGAAAACCTAAGGAAGACTACAAAAGCAGACAGGTAGAACACTGTACTTCAGTTTCTCCCTTTCTCACCTACCCCCATCTATGGAGTGAAGGCAGGCAGTGGAAGGTCCTACAAGGAGGGGTTTTGGTTGACTGGTTAAAGGGAAGGGGCTTTCCTGTTTGCTGTGATCCTCAAAGTTTCACTTTTGCATTTAATCAGTGCTCTAATCACCTGCCCAGATCACAAGGTATCTGCCCATGCACTTCCCGTGGCAGCTCAGAACAAAAATTGTCTTTTGCTTCAAAACTGGTTGTTGAAGGTTTTTGCATAGGGGAATCTCCCCATTGCTGCAAACGCCTTGATTTTTTTGTGAAGAGCTTGTTTGAGGCCCCCTAGACCTGCTGTTATTTCATCAAAACTGTGCCCTCCCCAGCCAGCACACACAGTTCCTGTCTATCCCCCTCCCAGGCATATGGAGGGAAGAGAGAAAGGGATACTAAAAAGCTTTGTTTGTTTTGTCCTTGTCTTTTTTGGATTATTTAACCCCCACAGGAAAGGAGAAGCAAACAACTGAAAATGGGAATTCCAAAGCAAAAAAAGGTAGAACAATAAATACAAATAAATGCCCTAAAAATAAATGCACATTACCACTGCAAGGTCAAAGAAATAGTTTTGTAAAATCAGTAACTTGAAAAAAGATGTTCTGTTTCATGAATATTCTTTCCTCAAACTAACAGACACATTCTTGATGCTCAGCCCAAGCAAACAGATGGTATTCAATTAGTTATTTACCTATGATACAATTAATTAAAATGTCCAAGATAATTTTTGTTTTGACTGTGTCTACATAAAGCTTGAGTTCCACAAGAAGCTGGCATTTGCATCTACAGCCCTGCTAGCTGTAATATAAATATTACAACTAAGAAAGCATTAGGGTGCTTTCCAGTACCTAAAGGATTTTTCCAAGGGCATGTAGGGATAGAACAAGGGGAAATGTCTCAGACTGTAAGAGAGTAGGTTGAGATTAGCTATTGGGAAGAAATTCTTCACTTTAAAGCTTGTGAGGCCTGGCACAGGCTGCTCAGAGAAGCTGTGGCTGCCCCATCCCTGGAAGTGTTCCAGGCCAGGCTGGAGGGAGATTTAAACAACCTCGTCTAGTGTAAGGTGTCCCTGCCCATGGCAGGGGGTTGGAACAAGACAATCTTTAAGGTGTCTTCCAACACAAACCTTTCAATGATTATATTATAACCTCACCAGCAAATGTTTAACTTTTAAAAAAGATCTTTTGGCTTGAAAGTTCATAACTGGCAGGTATAGGAAAACAGCCATCTTACTAGGGGGAAGCCTAGAGACCACATCTGTAGTATTCCAATAAAGAAAAAAAAAAAGAAGCAAAAACTGTAAGGTCTTATTTTGGATCCAAGAGTCATTTTCTTCACAACACAGGAACCATCCCTGAAAGAAACAGCAAGGCAGAACAGGCTGCAGGGTCTGGGTGAAAGCTGTGCACTTCACAACAGCACAAAACTCCAAAGAGAGGGAGGGAATCTAAGCCTTAAAGACATTATTCCTGTCATATTTCTTGTCCTCGATGAGATAATTTGTAAAGGGAAAGAAGCAAAAAGCAGTAACTGACTCATATATAACTTAAAATTCAAACCACAGTTTCCATTTCCCAAGGAAAATTCAACAGGAGGCTTTCATTATAGAGGCAGAAAACGGCCTCAGATTCAAAACCATTAATCCCCTCTGACTCCTGAGCCTCACTTTTCACACAGGTGTAGGCAAGCAGGTTTATCTCAAACAAACACATTTTTTAATTAAAGAACACGTCTAACAGAGAAGTACATTACAGTAAAAAAGCTTAACTAGCAAGCCTGTAATTAACCTTTATAGCATTTGGGTTTACACTACTGCTACTTCAGCCCCTCAAATACAGGAATAAAATGACCAAGGACAGAATCAAGCAGTAAGTATGTCAAATCAATAGGAACAGCAGGTGCAACAAGTCTACAGAGGCAGAGGGCAGCAAAAAGTCCTCTTTCTTCACCTTTCCTTTAGTTAGCTGGTAAAGAGGCGAACAGAAGTCACAATTATAAAAAAGTAATTTTAAAAGCAAGTTTTTGTTGTTGCAAGGCCTACTGAAGGAAAGTGAAGAGACACACAAATTACATCCTCTAAAGGGACAAAAAGGTTTATTAATTACTCTAACTCCACAGAGAAAAATCTGTTTTTATGTTACCCTCCAAAGCTACTATAAGAGAAAAAAAAAAAAAAAATACACTAGACTAAGAGGAAAATAAAAACTTACCCATAGCTCTTCCTTCTCCCTACTCCTAAACCAACAACTCTCCCTACACAACCAGGAAAAAAGCCCAGCCCATCTCCCACGCCCTTTATAGTCCATCCAACCAGGAGTCAGCTGGATTAAATAACATCTCAACCTTAATGCAGCTGTGCTCACACATATCCTGCACCAAAATGCACGTGGGGGAAAAAAAATAATGGAACAGCTACCACCACTCTCTATTTTACTCCTTTTTTCCTCCCCTAAACCTGCATGTATAACTCTACCTGATAAATAGCCATGAGACTTACCAGCTTCACAGCCAAGAGAAAATGGCAAGAGGACCTTCTTCACATTTATTGACAATTAACTGTAACTAATTTAGAGTGAACCAGGTGCAGTCAGTTGGCAGGAAATCAGGGAACATGGATAAATCTGTCATATAAAGGACTCTCACAAAGTCTGAAGTTTGTTTAGATGAGACTTCTGCTGAAGTAGTGCTTGGCATGAAAAGCTGGGAGGATTTCAGCTGCATTTCCAGAGATTTGTTGCCATCTAAATGGCATAATCCATTAAAATCCATAGGCTCTGCAGAATTGGTTTTGTGGGTGGCAACAATTTACCTGTATTTTGCTTTCTTTCTGTTACTGCCTGGATTATTTTATCTGCTTTTGTCTGAATCTGTTTGAATCACTGAGTATATCCACTACGAAGACTCAAGTATCCTTTTTAGTATAATTAATTTATAAGTTTTTCTACAACTCTATATTTTAAAAAACCCCAAAGTATTTATTCTATGCAAGCATGCACTTTATAAATCTCTAGCAAATTACAAAAAAAAAAAAAAAAAAAAAAAAAAAAAAAAAAAAAAAAAGAAAAAACCAACTTCCTGGAAAGCGATGGGAATGTCATTTGCCTGATAAAAGTGGAACCTACCATTGCAGATTAAGTAGAATTTAGCCACTTAACCATATTTAAAGAACAGCTTTCCTCTCCACACTATCTATGAAATATCTGGTAGAGATAGTAGGAAGGGCTAAATGGCTTCTCTGGCCATTGTTAATACAGCCAGCCTCACATATCAGCTGGATCTCTCTGAAATGGAAACATGATACAAGAGTTTTAGCAGTTTCATCAAATGTTTGGAAAAACATTTGATGAAACTGAAAAAAAAACCCCCTCAAAAATATTGATAAAAGATCATCAAACCCACAAAATATCCTATAAATATTTTGAATTCTGATGTCTAATGAAAGTCCAAGGACAGACTAAATTTTTCTAATACAGATAATGACATTTAAAGTGGATGCATATTTACATCCCTGAGACAAGACTCTGACCTTCCTTGCATGCACAAAAGTCTATGGTACCAGCAGGCCTGTTTATATCCAAGTAACTGAAATCAGAACCTGGTCTGATGCATTTAAAATAATTGAATTTATCACTGATGTATTACTTTGCCTGTTACAAAGACTGTATTTTTTAACCTCATTTCTGTTAGTGCATTACCAAAGACATTATGAATTCAAGCTCCCTCAGAGGGCCATCTGTGGAACCAGATACTATCTGATGAGGACTTCCCTGCAGTATCAGGATAGTTTTGACTGTTTAAAACTAGATGTAATACAAGAGCAGCAAAACAAGGTCCATACCACACCAGAGGTTTCCAGTGCTGCCCTCGCTGGGCCAAAGCACTCCTGCTCCTCACTCCAAGCGGCCTGACACTGTCTTTGTGCAAGAAGGTGAAAAGCAATGAGCTTCCACCCAGAGCTGAACACATAACCTAGGACATCTATTAGCTTGGAGGCAGCCATGGCTCAACTGAGATGGCAAATCCCTAGCTGGAACACAGGTTCTTGTGACATCAGAACAGGGGCCCCTGCAAATCATGGAATCATAGAACCTTAGAAGAGTTTGAGTCTGAAGAGACCTGCCACGGGCAGGAACACCTTCCACTAGACCAGGTTGCTCAGAGCCCCATCCAACCTGGCCTTGAACACTTCCAGGGATGAGGCAGCCACACCTTTTCCCATGCCAGGCCCTCAAAAACCTTACAGCAAAGAACTTCTTCCTAATATCTGACCTAAACCTTCTCTCTGTCAGTTTAACACCATTCCCACTTGTCCTGCCACGCCAGGCACTTGTGGATAGTCTCTCTCCATCTTTCCTGGGCTCCCTTCAGGTACTGGAAAACTGCTATTAGCTCACCCCAGAGCCTTCTCTTTTCCAGCCTGAGCAATCCCAACTCTCTCAGCCTTTCCTCCCAGCAGAGCTGCTCCATCCCTCTGATCACCCTGGTGCCTCCTCTGGCCTGGCTCCAGCA